>JAKSZP010016044.1:0-115157 GCA_022478985.1 Massospora cicadina | reverse complement strand
CAGGCTAGGGCGTTGTTAATGCGGTTAATAGGATAGCTAATCACCTTGGTGAGGTTATTCACCTTTTGGTAGTCCATCACTACCCAATGCCCACCATTTTTCTTTTTTATGCGCACTAATGGAGATGACCAAGTGCTTTGAGAAGAAACCAGTAGCCCCATGTCCAGTATCTGTTTAAGCTCCGTCCTCATCTGGAGCTCCACAACTTTTGATTTCTAATAAGGCTTGGAACATTTAGGCTTATCATCACTAACATCAATAGTGTGGCTCCAGCCTGTCATGGTTGGATGACTTTATAGTAGGAACAGATGCTAAAAACAAGGCTGGGCGACAGGAGGCCTAGAAGGTGAAGCTTCAGGCTCTTCCTGGCCTGAAACACACCTTAGATTAACGCTGGGTGCAAACCAAGCATGCCCAGGTTGATACTAATGGGGTGCAAAACGCCCAGCCTCTGATCGTGGCCCAGGCACTAAAACGAACGATTTACGTTATGAACAAGGATGGTACAATTCGCTTGGTTGGAGAGCAAGGATTCGAGTCCCACTCTAGCTATGAAATTCTAAGCTCAGGTAAAATACGCTTCAATTGATTACTCGAGTGAAGGCACTCTCAGTGTATTTTATTAAAACAGATGAAAGCATCTTTTTATTGGAGCATCAAGGCTTGGGCGCATTTATACAGAACCCAAATTTCCCCAACACACTTTAGATATATTTTTGCGACCAACATTCCTTGTTAGTCGACTTTCTTTGATAAATTTAAACGTTATTTTACGTTTTTTACAATGGTTATTTGGGTGAACTTGGTGGTGGACCTCTTCAGGAAGGTCTCCAACTATGTGGGCCACTACCTAATCTCACAATTTTCAAAAATTCCAGGTGCTTTCTTGGGCCGTTTAGGTCCCCTCCAGACCAAGACACCCAAGTCTATTCACTCCAAGTTACCCTCGACTATGGACCCCCTGTTGGTGTCTACTCAAGTTGGGAGGTTTCTTACTTACCTGTTATCATATGTGGTGCTTTACACCCTCGCCTGGGTTACCTCCTGCTCAAGCACCATTCTAGGTGCCTCATTCCCCATTCTCTTAATGGCTAGTTCCCTAGAAATGTGGGTTCGCGCTCCATGTCACTTTGCTGGGAACAAGAGGGTTACAGACACTCTCTTGACACAGCCCTTTATATGCTCATAGTCAGTAATGGATTTTGAAAATATGTTACTATTAGACTTAAGTAAAGAATGACTTTATTAAGCTTAGTTGGAGTTAGATTATCAAAAAATTTTATGTTGGGCAAAGCGCATATCATTTGGTCAGTGGGTAGTACCATATCTAGCATAAACCCAATATTATGGACTTTCTGGATGTCCTTAATTGGAATCAGCAGGGTTCTTTTAATTTACTGATGCTTCTTTACAACCTTGTCCTTATTAGTGAGATTCCCCAGAAGAAAATTAATAGGTCACTGGTAGGCAGGGTTTAGGATATCTGGAAACACATGAGATTCCAAAGGACATATTCCATCAATGCTTGTTATGTTCAGAAGGCAATTGCGGGGATTTTCATGGTAATCTTGATGTCTAACGTCTTTTGTTCACCCGCTTTGACTGCTACCTCCTCTGACGCATACAATGCAATGACCTCTGAAGCATCCATAGTTTCAGGCAGCCTTTTTATGTTTCTGCCCTGACATGGTATAAGTAATAGTGAGGACGGAGGAATGGTACTCAACGATTCAGGTGTATTTTTTTTCTTTTGCTCATCATTGGTAAAGTCTAGGGGAACTTTGTTATTTAGAAGGTAGAGAAATCCCTGTTTCATATTAACGATTCCTCCATACTCAATCATGAAAAGAGTGCCAATGAGTAGGTCATATATGTTATTGTTAAATGCCACAGCGGGGGCAGACAGTAGAAGTTTCCCTTTTTTAGCATTAGTGGTGCACAACTATGGCATTAGTTTACCAACTCATATGGGTAAAGAAGATTAAGCTTCAATAGTTCATGTATTGTTAAGCCCCGCCGTTCCAAACTATTTTGAATAGTCCAGGTCAGTCACCAATTTAATTTTATTGATGAGCTTTGAAAAGACCACGTTTATTGGAGCACCCATATCAAGGATGGCTAGAACGCGCACCTTATTGATGACAATCCCTGCCTTAGTTATGGTGCTACCAGAAGTAGGATGGAGAGCGAGATTTCAGAAATGGAGAGTGGAAGCAAGGTGTTGAGCCATCGCAGAGTATTTATCTTTAATAGGTTAAAGGGTATAACCTAGTTGGTAGATCAGATCAATCTACAGATAAGCTGGTCAGCATCACTGGTGGTATCAATCACCTCTGAAAACCTTAACAACTGTTGAAGATAGGTTCATCATGGTAATATGGCTATATCAACTCTTTCAGTCCTTAAAATATCCAGAATCTTCAATTCCATTAGTTCTCCTAAGACATTTTAGCTCGCGTTTTCACCACCCCCTTCAGACTCTTCATCAGAGTGATTGTCAATGCACCTCGACGTGTTGCTAAGAGGGAGCTGAGAAACCGGCTTGTTCCCCTCACAGGGGGGGCTTTTGGCGCTCATCTACCCTTTTGGCCTTCGAAGGGAGCCTCGTAGATGCACCAACTTTTTTGGGCCACTTGAGGAGAATAAGTCTTTTGATGCAGGGGAAGAGGTGAGGCCGTGGTTGTTCTGGATGATGGCTACAGGTTATGTGAGGGTGGTTCTGTGGTGATGGACCCATATGGGAGATTATGGGCTGTGATGAGAACTCAACTGGTTTCATAGGGATAACTTGAGAAGCAACTGATGAGAGATCCCGACCTTATCACCACTTGTTACCTCTGGCCAATTTTTAATGGAGGAGAGCATCCTAGTTTGGGACGCCTCACATGAACTGGCTTTGGAAGGGTAGTCAACACCGGATGGGCAAGTAGGGTCAATTTGGACTCTTTCTGCCAGGCTATAGTGGAGAGATCCTCAATGGTTAAGGCTTGCGGTTTCAACCCCACTCCTTGAGGGGTCTTAACTTCATAAAGATCTGCAACCTCTAATGAAGACTCCTTTATAACTCGTATGCTCCTGAACTGCCTTTTGATTAAATATAAGATACCTTTCTAGCGAAGGGTGAGAGGTCAATTCACTCAAAATTGCAGCAATGGCATCATCAAGAGGCAACATTTTGCATGTAGCAATGGCTGAGCTTCAATTGTAAAACCAATCAACTATTGAAACAACTGATTCGCCCTCTTTCAGCTTAAAGTTTATAAAGGAATGTTTTCTTCTCCTAAAACCCTTTGGGGAGCTGAACTCATTCATAAGCATATCTTTAGCCTCACAACAGGTACTAAGGGTTTCCATGTATGGAACCACTATCTCTTAGGCCGTTCAACTTAAACAGCGAAGTATGTATTTAATTTTGTGATTATCATTCACCCTTCCATCGCCAACTAATAAATGAAGAAAAATGAATCAATCCTACCCTCACCAGGGGTAAACTAGTCTCAGAAGGGGGTTTGGAGATGTCTGGAGAGTATAGCTGTTCAACTCTTTTAAGTTGAGAGAGTGTACTGTCTAGCTTCTGTTCCAGTGCAGTTATCCTCAGTTAAAAGTAGGGGAGGCCAGAAGGGTAAATCCCCTCAACAGCCTCCATTTTAAGTTATTTTTATGGTGTAATACTCCTGTAGTGAGCACCAATTTTTTGGAATCAGGGCTAGGTGTAGGCTTTCTGGTGCTAATTTTCCCCAGACTTCAACAATATTGCAGAAGGAATTTAATCTCTACTGATAAAATAAATAAAGGGTATTTTATCATCAAAAAGTTATAAAAAAAACTTGAAACTAAATACTAAAAAGTTGGGGTTTTATAGGTTTTATTAGCTGTCATTAAGGGGTAAAGAAGTGTCACTCTTAAAAAGAGAAAGTTAGTATTTAAATGTCAAGCTTATAAAGCTCAATCTGCTTATTAATATCCAAATTAGGAAATATTGTGATTTGAACTATCAGATCGGTCAAGACTCACTTTTCTTCAATGTAATGACCAATGGAGGGTCAATACTGTGTAGGAATAGTCCGTTTGGAAAGAGATGATATTTTAAACTTAATCAATGGGCAAGAAAATATCTTTAGTTTGTGGGACCCCCTCCACCACTATAAAAGGGGTGGTCGCCTAAGTATTTGAGATGCATTAGTTAGGGGCCTTGGAGGAGCTTTGGCGAAAACTTTTTGTATTTGGCTACGGTTTCAGCACAACCCAATTTATAAGAGCTGGAGAAAACTGGATGTAAATTAAATGGAATCAAGTTTCCCTTTTTTATGGGTTTAACTGGGAATTAGCTAGAATCTTTTGGCTGATTCTATTCTTATTAAACCCAAAGCACTCATATTAAAATTTCAGACTTGTAGTTAACAGACATCATGAATTGATATGGTGTTTATAGCTTACCAGACGATTATAAATTATTTTAGTTTTTATATTGGTAAATAGCCATCAATAAGTTGATAGACCATTAAACCTATCAAATATTTCAATCTTTAACCACTTAGGTAAGATTGGCTAAGCCTGACAAACTAATTTAACCATCAATCACTTACCTGAAACTATTAGGCTTATCAAATCAACCAAAAAAGAAACCACCACCCAGCAAAACCTAAATTGTTGAAAATTTTAAAACAGCTAAAAACTAATATCCACTTATCAAAGCCTATTAGACTTGATTTAAAAGAACATGAAGTATTAAGCCAAATTACAATATAATTATCATTAGAAATATGTATATGTTTTGAATATTATATAAATTTCTTGGAAATATTATTATATTAGTAAATATAGCATATTACCGTTCCCAAAGTATAAAGTATTTGTGTCAAGTTTAGTGAATTTTGGTTATTTGCTCATGTGATAGCATATTCTAAAAAAATTAAACACGATAATTTTTAAGAAAATTAAGCTAATTCTTGTTGATACCCAGTTTAAAACAGATTTGTTTGTGGGTTTTAGTTTACTATATGATCTTAAACAATCTTTTTAGATTGGTAGATGGCTAACAATAAAATTAAGAAAACAAGATTATATTATTAAATATAAAATTACTAACCACTCAGCCAAGACTAAAAAATCTTATCAAATTTACTAAAGTATCAAACATTTAACTGAAAACATTGAGCGAATCAAATTAACCCAAATCCACCAACCACCACACAGCCAAAACCAATTGGTGATCTTCTAAATCAACCAAAACCAAAAATCAAACACCACCAACAACTTACCAAAAATTAAATAACAAATTAAATAAGTCAATCATTGACCGCTTACTAAGACCATCAAGCTTATTAATCAATTCAAAAACCACCAAAGCTTAGCAAAACCAATTTAACTATCAAATCAACCAAATATCAAAATTGCTCAGCTTTAGTAATATACCAATTTTCATTAAGAGCCTATAGAAATTTTCACTTCTTATTTATAAAACTGTTTATTATATTACGGAAAGTAAAATTTGGCTTTGAGGTGTACACAGACTTCTAACAACTACCAAAATCCAAATTTTCAAAGCTCTACATGCTGTAGGTTTGGCTTGGCATCGCATGCACATGTGCTTTTACTATTATAAATTTAGTATAAGATAACTATCTGATTTAAAACAAAGTAAAGGGGGGTTTTATTTAAATGAAAATTATAATTGATATCATATAAAAATTTTCAGTTTATAGTACAGTTCTATATGAATAATTATGACTATTATAGATGGAATTCAGCTCTAATGGTATACATATTATAGGACCATCTAGTACTAAAAAAATGGTATACATATTATAGTTAGTTTTAAATTTACCTGAGGTACACTGAACAGGGAACAAACATTACTGAATCTCAAAGAGCTAAAAAACGAGCTAACAGACCTACTCAAACAGAATGATTGATTGCTCAAAACAAGCAGGTGAAACACAACCAAATAAGAATACAACCAACCAGGTAGGACAGCAACGAGTCACTCAACCCAGCATGGCAGAAGGGGAAGGGGGATTGGGTGGCTCATTCTTGGCATTGGAGTCCCTTTCAAAGGCAAGAATGTGGGTTAAGGCAGAGAAAAATGGTTTGGGGTGATCAGAGACATGAGGAACGAGTTGGCTGATGGCTGACTGGTCATCAAAATTACCTGCATCTAAAATTGTATCTAGGTATTTGAAAAAGCAGATCTCTGCATAAGTGTGGATGGAAGGTAGCTGAGATAATAAAACTATTGTGGCATGGGTGGTTTTTTTCTTGGCCTGCAAAGTGATAGCAAAATTCTGGATGGCGGCATTTGCTGTTTGTGGAGGCTTAGGATGGCATGTTTTCCCTGCGGGGCTATGGTCAAAGAAATAATGGGAGGAGGGAGAGCCTTGACAAGTATTGCTGTCAATGAATTGACTATCTCACAGATGTTGGTATTATCTGGGTTCTCAGCTGCAGCATTAGCGAGCGGTGGTCAGAGCAGAACACAGAGGCGGTCAGTTGGGGGTGTAAAAATACCAAGGGATCTGTTGGGATGATGTACCTGTATATATCCTTCAAATAGGTTCTCAAGTCTTCAATTACATTTCCCAATTCATTGGTTTCATCCAATGAAGACCATGGGTTTAAGTCAAATTGGAAATCAGAGGGTTATTGAATTGATGGGCTGTGGTTGGTGATTGAAGAATAATATGGGATCAAACTGTTGTCCAAGATGAACCCTGATTGGTTGAGGCACAGGTGGCACTGGACTGAGGAGGAGGCTGATTGACAGTTGCAGGCACCTTAGTGGCAGCAGGCTTTGGGGTAGGGAGTGAAGGATTGTACCCCATACCGGAAAAGCGGTGGTGTGTGGCCAACTGAGGGCCAGATGGAGATAATGCAGGTCCAGTGGAAGCATTGAGAGAGGGTTATTTACACTTTGAGTGATCCAACTCAAAGCAGGATGGGAAGATGGTCCACCCACCCTGACGTGGGCCAAGATGGGTGGTTGGGGAAAGAGGGAATGATGGTGGGGGAATTTGACAAAGAAATTTCATTGAATTTGGGCTAATTGTGGTGAATGTCAAGGCCCAGCAAGGCGAGCGGCCCCATTGAGGACCACAAATTGAAGGATTAGATCGGATCTATATGTGGCCAAACCTTCCATCAACTCCTTATGGAGCACTGCAGGGTGAAGGTGAGTGGGCAACCTTGCAAACTGAACAACCATAGTGGTGTTGGTGAGGAGCAGGGTGTGCATTGTGGGGATTTGGGGTGCCCTGGAATACCAGGGGTATGGTGGCTGCAAAGGCAGCGTCAACTTTGCAGGTGAAGCCTAGATCAAAATACCTCTTATAGGGATGGAATATTAAGAAATCCAGCTGGCAGTATAACTGCCTGGGCCATTTCGATAATGGCTTTTTTGTCATATGGGAATAATTTCCCATAATTGACCTGAAGGCCAAAACGCAGCTGGGTGTCATGGAAACGGCTGAAGAAGTTTAGACCAGCCTGCCAGTTGGGATTCTTGAGCACCCAAAAGGCAAGCTGGAATGTCAGGGGCATTGCTGACCGTGCGACTTGATATGGAGCCAGGAAGTGTGATACAACAAAGTGGTGACATAGCAGCAAAGTAAGGAGTACTCGCTGGACCCAATCAGTAACAGAGGGAGCCATGGTGACCAAAAGATTTGGTAATGCCCACTTAAAATGCGGGGTGATGGATCACCAGAGGAAATGCCATCAGGGATGTGGCAGAAGGGTAAAATAAACAAATAAAAATTTCTTTTGGTAAAAATTATGGGGAAAGGAAAGTAAAAAAATTGACCAACAATTTTCTCAGTGCCATGCAACTAATTTAATAGTGGTCAGTTGGGTAGTGACAATGACGTGGGCAGGATCCACAAATTCGGCCTAACTGGAGAATTGGATGGTAGTGGGGGGTTTATTCTTTGGAAACTGATATTGCAAAATTTGGTGGCGGGCTGAGACTCTGTCATTTTAACCCCAAACGTCTGAACCAGGGGTCATTTACGTTTCCAATGGTTAGCATGATGGCATTTGGCCTAATGAGCGATGGGAATCCCCCAAGGCCATCCCATATAAGGATGGGACCATTTGGTGGAAACAGGTTCAGGACGGCCAACCCGCCCACGCTCAGTTGTTTAACCATTCGTTCAGTCAACAGCAGCACATTGGGCACAATGCCCAAATTACTATTTGAGGGCTTTGAACCCTGATTGATAGCACCCAATATTTGTTCTACTGATTTCATGGTTGAATTGGAACTGTCAGGTGATCTGGCCAATATCTCATTCTTCATACTTTTACAGCCATATAAATTTTGGCCATCAGCCTAATTGTCGCCCAAATTAGATTTGACCAATTTCAGTTCAATAATCTCACCACAGATTTCACTAATTCCCCGCAACAGTTCTGCTGAGATGAGTGAGGGAATTGGGGGTGGGATCTGAAGCAGACGGGCTATCACCCATCACTCGTCAACTATGTGGGCGAGGTCACCCTGGGTGATGAGGGGTACCGCCATCCTCTTTGGTGATTTCTTAATCAGGAATGGAAAGATAGCTCGATTGAGAGCCAAAGGACACTCCCCAAGACTTACACTGGGATTGGGGGAGAACAAGTGGGCTTTGAGGCACTGCCTGGGCACATGCCAGGTGTATGGTGAGATCTTTGGGAGGAATGAACTGATAATGAATTAATGGGACTGGAAAAATGAGTCCAAGCGCATTTTCCCACCGGATAAAAACATTGGGTGGGGTTTTGCCACTGCCCCACACAGGATCTACCTGCAGAGAATCTGAGGTCATTGGGGAGCAAATTGGGAGGTAGGCGTAGACTAGTTAGACTGTTTTTACCTTTTTCTAATTAACATTGCTCAAAAGTTACTCTGAACGGTAAGACCTAAATAAAGCTTTTACTGACAGCTTAAATTATAGTTATATTGATTACTGATATTTATTAGGTTTAGAGTGTTTTGTTGTGAATTTGTCTGACCAACCATTAAATTAATACTATTAACAATTTATTTTATTTTATCTTTATTTTTAAGTAAGGTTATAATTCCTATGCTCTTGATGCCTCATCAATTTGGTGAATTAGTTTACAATGGATTGCCTTGAACCAACGTCAATTTCCTGATAAGGTTATTGTAGATTACCTTGCCTTACGCCCAAGTTTTTATCTGTAACTAATTATTAGAAAATTAATATCATTTTGCTCAGGGACACAAATAAGATAGATTTCGAGGTTTAATTTCTCCCACCCCACTGCAATACTCTTTGAATCCCTTGTTATCTATTTACTAAGCTCTATAGCGGTGTAAATCCAAATCCCCTTTTTATCATTACTATATTCTCTCTTGCTTCTCCACCAAAATAAAAATAATCACCAAGGTGTTTATCCATTGATTCATAGGCAACTGGGTTTAACCAATTTCCAGAATAATTATGTGATGCTTGGTATCCTAAAATGTAGTTTAATATTATGAAAGTGGAAGATTGAAGGGGTCCTTTTTTCTACTAGCTTGTTGAAGCTATTATTAAAAGCTTGGACAATAAATTACAAAGGGGAACTAAAAACTTGTCTGTAGCATGAGATTTTTCAACTGGTTTTATGTATTATGGCATTAGTGATTCCAAACATAAAGCCAGGTTTCCCGTGCATGCTTTAGTTTTCTATGAAATATGAGTTTTAATCACTGTTTCAGTTTTTGGATCCTACGGTGATTGTGCTAGTTTTTATATAATATAACATTAATTATTGTTACAGTTTTTTTTGTTTTACACTGATTTGAATGTTTTCAACACATTGCTTCTACTTTTCCTGGTCTTTCATTTTAAAAAAAAAATTGCAAGTGTGTTTAATGGTTTACATTTAATCTCTTATATGTGTTAAGGAATATGTCAGGAAGCTGGATCAAAAAGGAGAGAGAATTTTGGATATCTTTTGAAGCAATTTATAATAATTTTCTTTGTAACAAAAATTCAGATTATATGTACTTCTGGTTAAAAGGATGCTAAAGGCATTTTTTTCAATCTTGGATGCTATATGAGTATTAAGATGCACTTCCTGAATATCCATCTTGAGCAATTCCCTGAAACCATTGTGGATGTTAGTGATGATCAGGAGGAACGCTTCCATTAAGACATTAATACAATAGAAAAGCGTTATCAAGGGTGATGGGACATTCATATGATGGCAAAATACTGCTGGATTATCAAATGAGACTGTCAGAGCAAGTCCACAAAAACAAGATTTATAAGCATAAATTCTTGCCTAAATGAGTTTTTCATGCCCTCTATGTCACATTATTGCATTGATAGATGAATTCTTCCATATGTACTAAAATATCAGTGTTATACAAAAAGAATTATAAGTTTATAAATAGTTTTTATGTTACGTTCATACTCAAAATAAGAGTTTTTATTCCTTTACATTTCAAAACTTTATGCATAATTGTACGCCATTGTGCAGGTTTTTGTGTTTAAATGACTTATTTTATCACCGCAAAGGTGAATAGGATAATTTTCACCATTTGTAAGTTGAGATAAATTCTGAATAATTTGAAAAGTTTACATTAACATAAAAATTGTTAAAAACAAATTCCAAAAAACTTTAGCTTGCAGAGAAAAGTCAGATATGAAATCAGCGCACCCAAAATTATTTAAAGACAAGTGTTTTTATCAATGCAACAAAAATTTTGTACTACCATGTTATCTGACATTTTATTTTATTGCTACTGTCTTCATACAGCTCCCTTTGTTTTATTATAAAAAGCAAATGACCTGTGCAGCTGTAAGTTTAGTTTAAGCGCCAATTGCAAAATTTTGTGATTCCTACAGGGTTCTCTTTTGTTACCCTGTCTTCTGGTATAAGCCCTCATAATGTCATACTCTAATGTCAATTGTTGGGGTGACCCACCGTATAATTCTTACACTGAACTGGACTATGAGGAGGCTCAACCAAATACCAGCATATTAGTTCAATTTTGCAATTTTTATAAATTAACAGAATAATTTAATGAGCAGGTGATACCCCTATGACCTCACGCCGTCTTGACCGCTTTTGAGTACCACTAGAGGAGAAGTTTCTGTCCTACTGATTTATATTAAGGGGTAAAAACGTTCTTGTATTCTAATTCTCATTATTTACAGAAAATAAGGACTCAAATTCTGCGTTGATAAAGCTTTCCAAAATTAGGAAAATGTAGACCAAAAATTTATGGTAAATCAGCACCATATTGATAGTGTAGTAAAGCAACTCCGCTGTGATGTACAAAGAGCCATTTGTGATTGTTGACAAGTGCATATCCAATACATTACTCAGATTCTACTTCTGATGACCACGTGGAGGGAGTTGCAGCTAACTTTCCCAATGTATTGAACACTGTACCCTTGTCAGACGCTATTCCTACCACAGCTACAGCTAGTCCCACTGCAGCAGTTTCCACTTCTGTTGTTCAACCCCACATGAGGCCAATGATTGCTCTGGAAAATCAATACAATAAACTCTAATTAACCCTGTGAACTTTCTCAAATTCAACATGCATGATTTTTATTTATTTGAGGCAAGCTGACCAGGGGACAGACATTACCAAAATAGAGAAAGAAAGTATTGACATGAAACCTGAGCAGGGTCAACTCTGTCGTAGAAAGTTTTTTCACCTCTGGATTGGGACTTGGATTTTTCTGGTTACATCATGGGTAAGGTTTTCGTGTTATTATATCTACTAACCGCTAATAGCTTCCTTCAGCTGGCACCCTGATCAATGTGCGAAGGGTGGGAATTGACCCCCAACCTTTAGGTTGGTAGCCGTATGCCCTAATGACTTACCTTCCACCCCCTCAACATGCATGATAATATCCATACCTTCATATGGTTATATGAAATAACCATTTGAAAAGTTAATCACCAAGAAAAATTAGCCACGGTGATAAATTTACTGTATCCCTATACTCGTGAGTAGTTCTGCTGAGGATATCTGAAGCCTGTATGTCCTACCTTAATGCCAAAAATATTAATGATATTGTAGGTGAGGAATCGATGATAGGACTGAAGACCGCTTTCCTGGATATTAACTAAAACCTAATGAATTAGTTTTGGCCTTCACTGACCCCTTTTACTATTAGGATAAAGTCTTGTATGTATCTAAGGTTCATAGTCATTATGATGCTCAAATTGCTTTCTGCCACACCTGTGAGCCCCACAAGAAAATGTATTGGACCATGTTGCACGTGTTAAATTCCAATACTACCATCACAGAGATGGTAAATTACCTCAGACGTTGATCACTTACTTTTGGCGCCATAATGCCAAGACTCCTAAAAAACTTGTAATTAACCATTTGACCTCAACTATGGACAAAGAGGTGGGAAAGCTCTGACAGAATAGAAGAGCTGGGGTATAACTTCACCTAAATGTTTGAAAATCCAAATTGATTACTTAACCAGTTAGAGAATTGCCTTCAGGGTGGTATACCTAATCTAAGAAACAGATGATATTGCTATGCCTCTGGGCCCCCATGCAAGCACTGATTTATTTGCATATCAGAACCAATAAGATAACATTGATATTCACATGCTCACTGGTTTAGATAATACTGCTTAGTGTACTTACATGGACATTACCATGTATAATATAGTTCATTCAATCATGGTCTAGTGAGGCACCCATCAACATAGATTTCTTCACTTTAATGAGGAACTGGAGACTGTACCTAATATCACCCATTGCAAAAAATATGGCACTGTGGTACAAACCACTGCTCCTCATCTGGGGCTTATAGCTCATTGCGCTGTGGTTTAGCACTAAAGTGTTGTCTGCTCAGGCCATAGTTTTACATCAGGACAATTAAGAGTTACTTAAAGGTTCTTACATAATGAGTATATATGGGCTTAAAGCTGGCTTTGAGACTGAAACCTTGGATGTAGGGGGACAACAGGATCAAATGTTATTTTTAAGAATCCAGCTGTTTGGATGCTCGCTGGTGCTTAGACTTCACTTGATTCCAAGACAGGTTTATAAATAGAAAAGGATAAAAAACACTAATAATTAAAAAGTTGGTTTTATAAGTTTTATTAGTGTCATCAGGGAAAAAAGAAGCCTATCAATATTCAACCGTTCAGTAATTACACTGTACCAAGGTTTGAGGAATTTTTAATGATAGATTTTGAATAGCTTAGACTAGTATGAATAGAAAATATGGGAAGGTAGCCTATCAAATCTTGGAATACTCACTTCACTTTGGCTGAACAATGGATGAGGAATTATTTTTGGCCAAGATGTACCTGTGAGGTAGCGATTTAATGAATTCCAGCCAAACCCCTTTGAGAAAATTATTGCATCTTGAGGAGACCCCCGCCAAGCCTATAAATGGGGTTGTCCCTGCATAGGTGCTTGAATGGACCTGGTTGTGGCTGGAGTGTACCATCCGATGGATCCCCAGGGTCTGCTGTGTGTTTGGAGTAATCTGACTGCTTGATATTATGTTTATCGCCTATGAATGATTTAAAATCATGTTGCCCCAATTTTTAGTGTTCCACCAAGAATTGGCCAGGGTTTTTGGATAATATAATCATAAGTATTATTTAAATCCTTTGTATTATCATTAAAAACTTGCAAATGGACGGCATTTCTCCTTTTTGGATGATTTTGACCCAAAACATTCTTATTTTGCATCTGAGATGGAAAATGTTTGACAGTTTATAATAGTGAATCGCCTTGAAGATGAATGTGGCCTGGTGTGGGTCAGTTATTGAGTGTTATATTGAACCCACCAAGGTTGCTTTGCAATGCTTGATGAGGCCCTGATGAGAGGCTTTTAAAATAAGCTCAACTCTTCTGATACTAGCGATTTTTATCAGGCATGTACGATATACTAAGAAATGACGTGTATACTTTGCCCATGTGGCTACCAGAGCTAACGGAGGTTGAATCTCCTTCTCAATGTGGGTCCACATCTCAACCTCCCATAATTGTTAATGGTGAATCTATTATAGAAGCTACTACCATTGGATATCATAAAGGTTGCCAACACACATAAAATTTACCTCAGCACATTTTAAAGTCCAATGGGATTCCACTACATGCTGGACAAAAGTGTACTATCAAACTGGACTATAATGACCTCTTTAAAATGGATATCTTTTTAAAAGTTAATGAAAGTTTGTATGGTAAAATCCTTCCTCAATCAAAAATCCAAAAATGATCTTGTTGCATAAAAGCTATCCATCCTCACCAGGGAGAAATCAAGCTGTCTTAGAAAACAGCTAATCTCATCCAGTGCACATCCAAAAGCATTATGATTGCTTATGTTTATGTGCTGCCTTGCCTGACGGCCTCATCATCATAGAAACAATCTGATTCTGAATCAGTTATGCGCTTTAATGCTTGGTCATGTGGGAAATTTTGTAATTTGTTCTTATCAGCCATTCATTTTCATATAATTATCATTTTATTTTATTTATCACTTTATTTTTAACAAAGTTTTATTACTCACCTCTTAACGCCAATATCAATCTGTTGAATTAGTTTATGACAGATTGCCTCAACACCAACGTCAATCTGCCAGGTTAAATTATGGCAGATAACCTTGCCTCAATCCCAAGTTTTTATATGTAACTATAAACTAGTAGTATCTTCATTACTATCATTTTCCTTAAGGCTATGAAAAGGATAAGTAGTAAGATCCAAATTCTCCTCACCCTATCAACTCTATCCTCTAAATTCCTTATTATATCTTATTAAGCTTTATGGAAGCATAAATCTAAATTCCCTTATCATTAAATTCTTTCTCTTGACCCACACTGGCGTATATATAATTAGTGAGAATTTTATCCCCTGGATTGTAGGCCAATGGGTCCAACTATTTTCAGTATAATGGTGCAATGCTTGATATCCTAAAGTGTAGTTTATTATGGTAAGAGGGGCAGATTGAGGGATCTTATTTATCTAGTTTGTTTTAGCCAATAAATAAAAGCCTTAGACAATAAATTTATCATCTTATTTTCAGAGTTACTGTCTTCATACATGCGCATCTGTTTCATTATAAAAGTAGCTAATCTGTGAATTGTAAGTCAAGATTGAGAGAGGATTACAACATATTTTACACCACTTTATTAGATTATAACTAATCTGTTTTAGAATAAGATTTTATTTTCAGTTTAACCGAAGTAAGCCGACCAGGGGATGGACAATACTGTTATATGTAGTGGGATAGGGGAGGTAAAGTATAGCTATATTTAGGCACCCCAGAGTAGACGAGCTACCCCTGTTGCCAGCTGGTACCAACAGTTATAGGGGGGTTGAATGCCTTACTCCGAAGGGGTTTCCCCTGTTATGGAGCAGGTGTGGAGGAAGGAGTCCATATGTAGAAACCAGACTGGGAACCATGATTCAACAAGTTGCTATTGCTTTGGCCTCATGTATCCGTATATCATGGCTTGAAAATGTTCCAGTTTATGTAGGTGAAATCTTCTGATTGTCCCATGGGTGGTGGGTATGGTTCTCTTTTAAGGCATCCAGTGCTATGATGTAAATTGTTCACATTGCAAAGGCGACTATCAGAAAGCGGAGTGTGGGTGGTATCAGGGATTCAAGTTGGAATGAGAGGAGGCTTCTGGAGATTGATAGCTCCTGATCATTGTGAGTTCTTAACAGACGCACAACTTCCCGCCATATGGCTATAGATGGGGGCATGCTTTGAGGCGGTGTTGCAGGGTGCCATCCCCTCCACACACCTCAAGCACGCTGTATGAAGAGAGTTGGAGCGATCAGCTGTTCTGTAGGTTCTTCTAAGGCAACGCCAAGTGTTAGCTCTTACCCTTAGTTGAAGGATTGGATGATGTGTTAGCCTCCATATTGCCTTCTGTGTTGTAAGATCGTATGGGATGTCTAAAGCATCCAGGTAGTAGATTTTCACAATGAACGGGTCCACGTCATGTGTGTCCCTATGGGGGTGGTCGTCTGGTTTCCTTAGCGTAGAGTGAGCTCTGGGCTCTCTCTTCCCTGACTAGTGCCTGTAGAGTGATAGTCCACCATATGTGCAGAATGGTGCAGAGGAGGCTTTTGATATGAGGGAGGGTTCCATGTGGTCCCGCCGCATTGGGGCGGTTTGCAAGGTATGTGAACAGGCTGGATGAGTTGTGTGGGCTGGATAGTTTGAGCGTCTGAGCAAAGTTGGCCCTCGCCACTTTAAACCAGTGTTGTTTTGGGAGGCCTGGGGCTAGATTTCCTCTATCCAGATGCCCAAAATACAGTTGGCGTAGACCTCAACGTCTATTAGGCCCATGCCTCCGCTGGAGCATGGACCAAAGATTTTTTCACCTGTACATGTGGATGGGACCCAGACCACAGCCATCCCTGGATAAGTGCGCGGATTGAGAAAATGAATGTAGGTGAGAAGGAAATTGCGTGGGTGGGGAACCACAGCTTCAGGAGGATGAGTGAGTTGCCAACTGTTACTCACCCCATAAGTCATGAGGATCTTCCCTTGAGGGAGGCGACGCAGTTGGACACCCGCTGTAGTAGATTGTATTAATTGTCTCGTTGGCATACCCCTGTTTCCAGCCATATCTCTTTTTAGTACTAGATGGTCTGTTTCCAGCCATATCTCAAGGTGGCGGACAGGGTTGGTTGAAGGAGGTGATGCAAAGGGTAGGATGAGTGGGTTGTTCCTTTGTGGGGGGCTGTGAGGTTTGGGTGTGATGACCCAGTTGTTAGTGTACTTGCCTAGGAAGATTATTCCCATTTTCCTTTTTCTGAGTGACGCGTTGCTCACAATGGAATATTCCTCCAAGGTGCGTTCCAGCTGTCAGTCCTCATTGTTGTTAGCTATACCTGTTAATCAGTTATCTGCAAAGGCTAGTATCTTTACTGGTGACTGGCCTTATGCGGTTATACCCATGTGGCATGAGTCAGAAATGCAAAGGATTGGATCAATACTGAAGGTATACAGCAGTGGGCCGAGGGGGTACCTTTGTTTGAGCCCTCTGTGTGGTGTAATATTGTTAGTTAGGAAGCCAGGGCCGCACACAGCCATGAATGCGGATTCTGTAAAGAGCATAACCAGTTTATGAATCTGGGTGGGAATTTGAAGGTGCTAAGGCATTCCTTTTAGGTATGGCCAATTAACGCGGTCATATGTTTTCTCCTGGCTAGGAATAGCAGGGCTCCAGTTGCTTTGGACTGGCATATGTTGGTGACGGAGTGTATATTGGTCCAGATTGAACGCCCTGGTATGAACCCAGAAAAATTGTGTGACAAGACTTTGGAGGCTATTGAGCCTAATACGGTTGCTAAAATTTTGTAAGTAGTTTTTTTCTAGTGTTATAGAGTGAAATTGAGCGCCAGTGTGCCAGTTCCAGTTTGTCACCCTTCTTTATCAGAGTTATGACATAGGAGTCCCAGTCACCAGGTAGGAGGCGTGTTCTCAGCAGGCACTGGTTCATTGATGCCAAGATGAGGAGGGCGATTATCTCAGTTTTTTTTTTGTAAAATTCGTAGGGTATCCCATCAGGCCCTAGCATTTCCTATGTGTTGCACCGCGGACTGTGTCCCAGAACTCTTCCTGTGTTATTAGGTTAAGGAAGTCAAAGTCCGGAGGTGCACTTTGTATTCCAGTGGTGTGTATATATCTTTAATTTTTTGGGGGTCAGTGAGGGTTTCATGGTATAGTTCAGTGTAGTAGAGTTGTACTTCTGCCTTGACATCCTCTGGGTCAGTTGCCACAGTGATATCATTTTTGCAGACCTGTGTGCACGTGGGCTGGTTGCCACATGAGTGGTACTAGTGGAAGAAGTACATCAAGAAGGTTTCGCCATCTTTTATAAACTTACCCTTTCTCAACACTTTGATTCTGTGTTGAGGTTTGAAGATGAGGTTGTTTAGGTGGGCAGATATTTAAGCCCATTTGTGCTTCCAGTTGGTGCTATAGCCAGACTTTGGGTTGTTGAGCTCAAGGTGGTTCAGTTCCGCTAAGGTGCTCCTAATTGTGGAGGTGTCAGCGGTGTAATTAAATGAGGAGAGACGGAAAATTTCAATTAATAGTCTAGCTTTGAAATTGCCCAGGTTTTGGGGTCTAATATGAATGTGGTTGCAAATTTTGGGTTTGTGGCCTCATGTTCGACCCTTCAAATATTTTGGACAATTTTATGTTTACAAGGTGTAGCTTCCTCCAGGTCAACGCCTGTGTATGAGTTCAAGTTGGTGAAAGCTGCACCGAAACATACAGTGGTCATAGAAAATGATCTTTTTGTTGATAAGTTAAAGATTTTGAGCGGTGGGTTTTTTATACAAGGATGAAGTTGATGCAGCTCATTGAGATGAGCGTTTCCTCACGTATGTTGGGGCGGGTCATGTGGGGAAGGAGTGGTGACCCAGGGGGAGGGTATCATGTGGGCCAAAGGATGCCTTCATTGCATGAAATCTGATGTGCCTCAGGGGGTATCCCCTTGGTTAGGCCATTGCCTGTGTTGGGTTAGCCCAGCAATTGATGTCGCCCAACAGGATGTTATCTTTAGGGAGGGTGAGTGTTGGGATGGTTTTGAGGAATAGTTTCATCTCAGCTGCAGTGTATGGTGCATAGATTCTTGCTATTGAGATTGTGTCCTCTTAGATTGCGATTGTTACTACTAGGTTGCAGCCATGCATATATGAAGAGGAGTTAGTGATTTTGATTTTTTGTTATTTCAGATGACCACCCCACAGTGGGATGTCCATACCGCTAGGGATTATGAGACCCTAGCTGACCAGTATCCCCCCTTCCCCCTGTAGGCAGTGGGTTTCTTGGATGGTCAAGATATCTACAAGGTTTTTGCAAGAAGTCCAGCTTTTTTGCTCAGGATGCTTGAACCCTGACTCCCACAATGTCTAGTGTCTCTACTGACACTGAGATGCCTGCAGCGCATCAGGAGCGGTTAGAAGGGTCATCTGGCCCTAACCCATCATTCATTGTCTTGAGCTTGAGCCGTGTCAAAGGCATAGCTTCACTCTGTGTTATATTCTGATCCCTTACCCTGTGCTGATTTCGCGCAGGTTTTGCAGCTAGTGCAGTGCCTGATTGTTTTCTGTGGTTGCAGGGTTTAAATTTGTAGAATTTGGGCCCCACATTTTCGCCCATAGTGAAGCTGAATTGTCCTGTTAAGTTCTCTTGATTGATACCACAAAGTGATTTAGTAAAATTGTTGAGAAATTTTTATCTTGGGCATTCTGTTCTGATTGGGTGGCTCAGTTAATGTCCTATATGTCCTCATGAATTTAGCTGGGATCAATGGAGGAGTCCGTGAGTGATTCATCCTTGGCCATTGCCCTTTCATGGGCCTTCTGTACCATTTTGCATAATTTGGGTGATAATAGGCATATGAGAATTTATTGCTCATCCTCTCCCCAGAGGAGGCATGGTTAACATCAGTTATTTTGCTGAAGTCTTCAGAATCTTTGTCCATGGCGTCAATGCAGAAGTCTGGGGCCAAAATGCCCTCCTTCATGGGTAAACATGTTCCTTTTGCCCCAATGCGTTGCAGAGGTTGCAGATAGCAGTGCACGTTCTGGTGTGACGCGGAATACCTTTGACACTCCCACGTCTGGGAGGTGAAGCACTGCTGTGCGTGAGATTATTGTGAGGTCTGCAGCCAACTCAATTATTAAATGATATCAGCGATTGCCTTTAATTACACAGGTTCAGCATCAGATGAAAGAGCTGTAGTTTAAGTTGATTATTTTCTCAGCAGATGGCAAGTCCAATTCGGAGCTCCTCCTCAATTACTCAGTGGGGAAGGTTGGTAGGGAGCGAGTCAAAGGAGATGAACAAAGTGTTTGCTTTGTTCCATCTGGTGTGCATGGTGTGCACAATTCGTTTGCTCTCATGGAGGGCAATTTTGACACAGACTTTTGTGGCAGCATCTGCATCTTATTTGGTTTCAAAGCCCATATTAATCAATATGCAGTGGATGGTATGGGTGATAATGTATACCACGTGGGGAAAAGGAGATCTGTGCCTCGCCCAATTTCTCCCATAGAGTTGGAGAATCAACCCATAGGAAAAATAAGAGCCCATGACCCACTTTAAATAGGGTTTGGGCATACTGGATTGCCATATATAAGTTTTGTTTAGAGGTGAACTTCACAAACCTGGATGGTGTCTGAGTTTGTAATTTCTTGGTGGCATTGTTTCCCAGTCCCCCTCCAGGGAGTTACTTGTCCTTCAGCGCACCATTTAGTCCATTGCCAGATACAGCTTTCAACCAGGTTAATTTAATTTTTTGAAATCGCCCATCTCTCATGTGTTTATCAAAAGTTGCTGTTAAATTGAATTGTGGTAAATAATTTTATTGTTAAAGAAATGCTGTTTTAGAATAAGATTAAACATATATGATATATAAAATAATTACTGTTCATATGCTTTTGTAGTGATTTTCCAGTCAAATAAAACATACATTATAATATGCTATATCAGATTATGTTCTAGTATGATAAGAGATTAACTTAAAGCTATATTGAATAGATAAAAAATGTTATTTATTTATACCAACTGAGACAAGCTGACCAGGGATGGACACTACTAAAACTAAAAGAACTAAATTAAAAATGAACGAACAGACACTACCCAAACATAGTGATCAACCACCCAAAAGGGCAGGTGAACCACAACTGAATGAGAATACAGCCAACCAGGTGGGACATTGATGAGTCGCTCATCCCACCATGGCAGAAGGGGAAGGGGAATTTTGGTGGCTTATCCCAAGGATCAGATTCCAAATTGAAGGCAAGTGAGTGGGCTAAGGTGGAGAGCAATGGTGTGGGGGATCAGTGAAATGGGGAGCGAGTTGTCTGATGGTCGGCTGGTATTTAAGCTTACCTATATCAAAAATAGCCCCTATGTATGTTGAAAGGCAGTCTTCTGCGTGAAGAAAGATGGATGGAAAGCTCAGATAATAAAGCTGTGGTGGCGCAGGTAACTTTTGTCTTTGCCTTCAAAGTGGTAGGAACTTTCTTGATGGCGGCAATTGCTTTTTTGTGGAGGTATGTGATGTTACATCTGACCTCAATTGGTAAGATCAGTGGGATTTTTGGGATGGAGAAACGTAAAAATTTACTTGTTGGGTTATTATTGGTAAAAACCCTAGTAATCTTTTTACTGCATACATTTGGTTTTCTTGTGCACTTTGTCCGCGTTGTATGGTATATTAGATTATTGGTTAATAATATTATGATAACTATTATATGTAGTTGAGTAATAATTCTTATATCTTAGCCCAACGTTCGGCCAGTTTCCCAATTAAATACATGAGATGTCATGATCAAGGAATTCGTTCCCTCATTCTGTTCAACCCAATCTTTTCTGAGATTTCCTGGTGACAGTCTCTTCATTCCAACACACAGTTGACAGCAATCCCCAATATTGTTTCCTTCTCTCTAGATCCCCGCTCAGATCTTTACTCTTATCACTAAGAGTCTCCCAATTATCTCATACAGCAATAGTATCCTTGAGAAGAATAGTACAATTGAAAGCTGATAATAGTCTAATAATTAAAATATCTACTAGATGAAAACTGCTTTACTAAACGCTGTTCTCATAAATACTGTATTTTTAATATAAGTGAATCTTAGGGAATTCATAGTGGGGATTCTGTTGTCTAACCCTCAGTTGACACCTCTTTGATGAGATGGCAGCCGTTGCCATTGAATCACCCATCATCATCTCAGCAGCGATGGTCTTCCCAATCCTGGCTAGGATTCAATTGTTGAACATCCTTGAGACCTCAAACGGAAATATTCAGAAAACTTGTCCCTAACATTTTCCTCTCGATCCAAACAGAACCAACCATATTTGGCTAGTGACCTGCTTAGGTAATGGGATTTATTACCCATTAAAAAAGGTCACACACCAACAGATTGAATTTCTAGTTGCAGGCAGCATCACTCGCCTTGCAACTTGCTATTTATTCCCAATCAGTCATTGATGAAACCTGACCAATCCCAATTGGTACACCTGATAGATAATCACTATCAGATCCCCTAATTTGTCAGCAACTCCGCCCAATGAGATCTTAGTATTCATCCAGATTGATCCCCCATGGATATGACCAGGAGAATATCCCAAAATCCACCAAACGTAGTTACTCCAAAATCAGGGCCAACCAATTTACAATCCACTTCGCCTTAGGGAATTATCCCCTATAAATTCCTGGTAATCTAGCAGGTTGTGAATATGGGCAAAAATCCTAACAAATACACTTGGCAAGTATCACTAATGACAAATTGGTCACCTCTAGGATGTTGGTGTTAACTGGGATTTCAGCTGCAGCAACAGCAAGATGGTGTTCAGAGTGGAACACATTGGCGCTCAGTCAGGGGGCGTAAAAACGCTGAGGGGTCTGAATGGGGTGCTGTACCTGTATAAATTCTTTGATTGGGGTAATTGATTCTTTGATTACATTGCCCATTTATTGGTTTCATCTGATGAAGTCCATGGATTAGAGTCATATTGGAAATTAGGGTTGGTGAACTTATGGGTTGTGGCTGCCAATTGAGGAATAACATGTGATCAAACCTTTATCCAAGCTGTCTCCTGATTGATCAAGGTGCATGTGGCACTGGTCTGATGAGGGGCCTGATTGGCAGCTGCGGGCGCTTCATCAGCTGCAGGTTTTTGGTTATGAGGGGAAGGATTGTACACCATACTGGAAGGCAGTGGGTTGTGTGGCCAACCGGGGCCAGATCGAGACAATACAGGTCAAGAGGATGCAGCTGGGTAGGGGCATTTATGCTTTGAGTGATCCAACTCAAAGCAGAACAGACAGAAATTCTGCCAACCCTCAACATGGGCCTAGACTGGGTGGTCAGGGGCAGAGGAAATGACTTTTTAGGGTGGGGAATCAACAAAGCAATTTTGTTACAATTTTTGCTAATTGTGGCAAATGCCTAAGTCCCAGAAGGTGAGCGGCCCCATTGAAGACCACAAACTGAAGGATGGAGTTGGAGCCATATGAAGCCAAGCCTTCCATCAGCTCCTGATGGAACACCACAGGGGGAAGGTGATTGGGGAGCCCCACGAAATGAACCACCATAGTGGTGTCAGTGGCGAGCTGGGTGCACGTTGTGGGGATAGGGGTGCCCTGGAAAACCAGGGAAACTGTGGCTGCAGTGGCAGCATCAGCTTCGCAGGTGAAGCCAAGATTTGATACCTCTTATGGGGGTGGAAGTTTTATAAATCCAGCTGGCAGCATCACTTCCTGGGACATATTGATAATGGCTTTTTTGTCATATGGGAATAATTTCCAATGATTGACCTGAAGGCCAAAACGAAGCTGGGATTGAGGGAAAACAAGTGGGCTGTAAGGCACTGCCTGGGCACATGCTAGATGGATGGTGAGATCTTTGGGCGGAATGAACTGATTCAATGACCTAGTGGGACTGGACAAACTAGTCCAAGCGCGTTTTCCCACCGGATGGAAATCACTGGGTAGGGTTATGCCGCTGCCCCACATGGGAGCAGCCAGCGGAGAATCTAAGGTCATTAGGGATCAAATGGGGGAAGTTGGCGTGGGCTAGTTAGGTACTTTTTTACTTCCTTTTTAATTAGTCTCTCAAAAGTTACTCTGAGCAGATAAAAAGCTCTAGATATTTTTTTTAATTGGTTAAAACTTCCAACTCAGCTTCTCTTCTACCAAAAATTTAAATAAAACTTATAGATGCTCTAGATCAAATCTTATAAGTACTATAAATATAAATCTCTAGCAAAAAATAGATTAAAAGGGTTATGCATTCTATAAACATGGTCTTTTCAAGTATAATTTTGATATAGATATAGTCTTAGCCTATTCAGATAGCGTACTGAAGATTTTATAGATAGATATACTTTTTCACATCATATGATATTATTTCCCATCACACTTTCAAAGCAGTTTTAAACCTAAGGTTAACCTTCATTTTTTTACCAAAATAGACGATTTGAGTCAAAAGTCCACAAACAAGAATTTATATAGGGTAATAGTCTTAGTATAAGTAGCTCCATATAATCAATTTATAACTTGTGATAAATACTAGTAGATTATTTAAATTTTGATATCAAATTGCTTTCTTAGTATATTTGCTTAACGTATGCATAACCTAATGTGATAGACTATGTAAATTATTAGTTACTTATTTCTCTTGAAGTTGCTTGTCAGTATATCTGCTTATAAGCTCACCAGTACTTATGAGGTTGAAACCTCTGGTAATATTTACCAATAATATTAGGCTTATTATGTCTCAACTGGTGTAGATTGAGGGGCTAAAGAAGTCCTGAGACCTACCTAAATAACAAATAATAAGACTGAAATAAAACTAAATTAAATATAAATTGTAAAAATATTTTATTAAAGTAAAATAAAACTTCTCTATATAGTATTAGGAAAGAGAGCTTTTCTTTCTGCTCGAAGTCACTTTTGAGTGATTTTATTAGTAAAAACAGAAAATTAAGTAAAACAATTAGCAATCAAATGCCAACTGCAGCTGTTCAATCCCCAATGATGTCGGATTTGCCACCAGCTGCTCCAGTGTGGGGCAGCGGCAAACCCCACCTAGCATTTTCTGTCTGGCAGGAAAACGCGCTCAGTCTGGATTGTCCAGTCCAAATAAGCCCTTGGGTCAGTTTAGTTCGCCCAAGGATCTCGCTCCCCACCTGGCATGAACCCAGGCGGTGCCTTGCAGCCCACACATCCTCCTCCACTCCCAATTCTGTTTTGGCCTTTGGGTCAAGTATAGTAGATTGTTCCCATACGAGGAACATGCAATTATTGACCTGGCCCAGGTGGTGATGCAGCTGGCCAGCTTCATTGACTTCCACCCCTTTAAGGGGTATTTTGACCTCAGCTTCACCTGCAAAGCTGATGCCGCTAATGTGGCTACTGTGCCCTTGGTTTTCAAGGGCACCCCTATACCAACAACACGCACCTGGCTCCCCACTGACACCACTATGGTAGTTCAGTTTGCGGGGTTGCCCACTCAACTCCCCCCAAAGTACTCCATCAGGAGTTAATGGATGGATTGGCCACGTATGGCTCCAACCCCATCCTTCAGTTTGTGGTCCCCAATGGGGCCACTCGCCTAACTGGGCCTCAGGCATTTGCCACAATCAGCCCCATAAATTTTAAAATTTCTTTGTTGATTCCACCCCACGCCATCATACCCTCAGCCCCTGACCACCCATTCTGATCCCATATAGAGGGTGGAAGGACAATCCGTCCTTCCTTCTTTGAGTTAGATCACTCAAAGCGCAAAAGCCCCTCCCTCACGACTTCCTCAGACCCAGCGTGGTCATCGCAAGGCCCCTAATTTTCCTCACATCCCACTACTTTCCTAACATGGGGTAAAATCCTACCCCCTCTCCCAAAGCCTGCTGCCACCTTGGTGCCTGCTGCAGCCAATCAGCCCCTCCCTCAGGCCAGTGCCACATGCGCCTCGTTCAGTGCCACCTGCGCCTCATCCAATTAGGGATCAGCTTGGACTAATGTGGGTTCCCACGGTATTCTGCAATCACCAGCCACGCCACTTCAATTTGCTGACCCAAAATTTTGAGTTTGATTTGAACCCATAGTCCTCATTGGCTGAAACTGATGAGATGGAAATTTTATAGAGGCCTTGCAACCCACATATGATGAATTTATCAAGCGTTGAACTCCCAAACTGGTTGCCCAACCATATTATGCCCCCCAAATGGATGCAGTAGAGTTCCGCTCAGACCACCAGCTCACTGTTTCAGTAGCCACCCACCCTGATGTAACCTCTATCCGTGAAATGGCAGAGTTATCAGTAGCAGCACTAGCCATGGAAATCCGCCCCCATCCTCAGGACATCCACACCTGTAAACCACAAAATGGCCATTAAAAATTTTCCCACAAGCGCGCTAAGGATGCCATCCAGTAAGTGGTTTCCGCCTCACAAGCCAACTCTTGGGTTACCCATGTCTCCATGGCTTCACTGTCCCAGCTCCCTGCCCTCTGCATTAACGTGGAGGCCACCCTTGCCAAATACATCAACAACTTACTGTTGTACAATCAATTCCTCAAGCAGCTGCTTGTTACTGACCTCGCTCCCCATGTCACTGATCACCCCACCCCTTTGCTCTCCTCCTTGGCTTGTGCTCTCGCCAATGAGGCGAATGAGGCTGAGAATGAGCCCCCCAATCCCCCTCCCCTTCTGCCATGGTAGGATGAGCGCCTTGGCGCTGTCCCACCTGGTAGGTTGGTATCTTGATAGTTATGTTCCACCCATTCTTTAAAAGGTCGTTTTCTTTTGGTCTGAAAATTTAGTTAGTTTGGTTTTTTGTTTTGTCACTTTCTGCGCTTCAGTAATGTCTGTCCCTTGGTTGACGTGCCTCATAATAGATTTAAATTTAAATATATAGTATTAGGAAAGGATTAGTGGTCATTATATCAAAGTAGAGTTAAATACAATTGGTTAGATAGAAAAATACTGCAGTAGATTAAAGGAAGGTCAAATAGCTCATTTGATAATAAATAGCAAATAAAGTCATGCGAAAATTCTTTCTTTAATCCTAATGAATCACTAGGAGGGCAATTCATAAGCAATCTGTTATTAATTTTCATTATTTGCACATTTTCTTGTGACTTTGTCATGATCAATATAAACGTCTTTGGGCATTATATCTCAATATTGATCCCTAAGTAATTTAGGTCTACCAGCATGGTGCATAATAAATATATCTGGCTTGTTAAAATTAAATAGAAAAAGAGTTTCCAAAAACTAGGCTTTACCTATATTAGAGCCCAACAGAGCCCCTCCAAGCCTTAACTCAGTTTAATGAGTGCCTTGAATAGAACAGAGGACTTTTAACACAGCCATTTTGGGCTTCTTGTAGGTAACTAGGTTAGAATCAACAGGTAGAAAATTGAAGTTGAGCATTTCACACTTTATTAATATAGGACGAGGGTCGAATTTATGGGATTGTTGGTTAAAACATCATAAACGAACATATATGTTTTTGTTTGATCTGTATTATGCCAAGCAATATGTTGTGCATAAACAGCAATAGTAAAGTTTGGCATTAGTCTCCCATAGCTAAAAACTATGCCATTGGTGGAAAGTTGGAACATGATAGTGGAGTAAAGTGCGGCAAGGTAAGCCTGATGATTGATTATACACATGAAGGTTGTTTTAGTTTGGCACAGATTCCATTGTGAACAGGATAAAACCAGAAGTGATCATTGGCTCCTGGTTGCCGGACCATAAAACCTTGGAGGCAACACTAATGTGAGGACAGGCAATAGCATCAAGGTTAATTCATCAGAATGTTTATCCAGATGGCCACCTCTCCACTTGTTCCCAGTGATTGTTGAGATTATGGGAGGTTGGTTAGGAGGTGTAGTTAGCAAGGGTACTGAAATATGGTGCATGAGTGTGATTTTTCTGGTAACTACTCTGGTTCCAAAAATGAAGATATGCGAATATACAAGTTTTAGTTTGATCAGCTTAGTTTTAATGGAAGAATTGGTCAATCAACCATTCCAAATAGGTTAGAGATTAACGGGATTCAGTGTGCTGCCTCTTGGTGTTGAGAAGGCAATTGGTGCTTTTAGGGCAGACCTATTCAATATAAAGCCTTGAGATGTGATCCTCAGTTGGGTTAAATTTATGGTTTAAATTGGGTAATTTGGTTTCCAAGTCAATATGGTAGCCAAAAAACATTAAACACATCTATAAACTTTTGAATCAAAGTAGCTTGGCAACCAGTTTAATTATCAGAAATTTCAGATTGGTCAGCTCAGATCCAATCTCAATTTGAAGCTATTTATTTTTTGAGTTCTTGATTCCTTGGCTTAAATAGACTTGATTTTTTATATCATCAAATTCAGCCTATTTATGCATGGGGGTTCTTTGATAGTTTTTGTTTAATATCAACTTTGCGATGCGTTAAAATATTTGTTCTGCATTTAAATCAGCTGGAAAGTTAGAATTCTCAATATTTAACTTATTTCAAAGGTGGTGTTTTGTTATATTTTAATATTGGTTATCTTCACCAATCTAACCAAGGTTTGTAATTAACAGAAGATAAGATCAGATGGTCTGGTAGCAACTTTTTAACACCATCTTAAGTTATTGAAGAAGGGTTGGGGTTTTTTGACTCATTGGCATTGATAGGAACGTCTAAAATTATTAGTAGAAAGTATATAATGATAAACTAATCGTTTAAGAGGATATAAAGTGATAAGAGAATGTAATATAACAATGGTCCAATTTTTTTTAGCTGACCTGAGCAACCCACTATAATGGCAAAGGGTTGTTTTGGTTGGAAGCAAATAGGTTACCTGAACATTTGGCTTTTTGGTACAAGCAGATTATTGGGATTTATGATGGCCTCGTCCAGGGAAATTAGTTTGGTTGTGGAGGCATTCATTTTGGCTGATCCAAAGTTTTACTGAAATGGCGGTAGGCCACAGTGTGGGAACTTGGTCAATTGCAAGGACTATTAGATTATCTGTACAACCTTTTCATTTTAATTTGGAATAATTCAGTAAAGGAAAGTGAATTGAGTTTGGAATCATTTTTGTCCATTTGGTGTGTAGTTATTGGCATACTGGTTGCAATTGTCAAACTTACTTTGCTAAATAGGTATTTTGGCCATAGGATATTCAGGATTGGTTATGGAAGTACCAGTACTATTCTGCTATAAGCGAAGTACACTATGATTATCTTCCAGTTTATGGATTGGGTTTTGGCGTCATAGAGCTTGCTTATAATAGTAAGAAAGCACTGTACATATTTTGAGCTACCATCCACAGCAACAGTCAGAATACATCCAGTACAGCCATCCACAATGTTTGATGTAAAGTGAGCAGGAAAATTTTAACACCAACCAGATAATTCCAGTCAGAACACATAGCTAATAGTTGACACCGTAAGCTTCTTAAAATAGATTAAAATTGTAAATTTAAGATATATAATTTATAAAACAAAAGAAAGTGAAAATAGAAAATGGAGTGACAGCAGGACCTTTTGGGGACTGCTGCCTTATAAATCTGATGGGGAATATTGGGGTGTGAATTGAGGCACCAATTTTAATGCAGAAAGAGATACGTGGACTAAACACACTGTTAAAATCTATCAAAACTGAATTGATGGGTACAGGTGGATCATCATTCCCTTAATCTAGATTACTATCAAAGATTTTAACAAAAAATTTATGACCTAGATGCAGCCAAGCAGATGAACAGGATGTTCCACATGACATGTTCATGGTCAAGGACTGTAGGCTGAACCCATTTCAAATTGAAAGGATTTGATGCACTTGAACCTGTTGGGTGTGAGCTTGCCATCTCACCGCCTGAGTTAGAAGGCGCGAAAATGACCCACAGTTGTAATTCTTAAGTGATCTGCTGGTGTTTCATTCTGGCTCTAATCCTTAAGGAAACTTTCATCTTTTCCTTGGGGGATGAGATGCTGAGGGGGTGACAAACTACCTGCTGGTGGGAACCTCTGGCCTCCACCACCTCCCTGCAAAGCCCCTTGATCCTGATCACCTAATCCTTAGTGAAAGGAGGGATCAAAAAGAGGAAGCCTTCAGGGGATAGGCAGTGACCCACTGCTCATCCACCAGATGGGATAATTTTCCATGGTGATGAGGGGGCAGCAGCCTTTTTGGCCCCCTCTTGGTTCTATGCAGGTATTTACCCCTGTTTAAGCTAATGAGTTGCTCCCAGGATTTACATTGGCATAAGAGTTCTTTAATTTTCCTTCTTTAACACATCTCTCTTCTGTAACTAACTAATTTAAGCTCATTTATAAAACTGTACTTGTGCATTCTTTAAAAGCAAGCTCATTGCAACTCTATATTTCCTATGGTGAGCACCAGTTGTTGGAATTTCTGCTCTTTTTTGCTTGTGCTTAAATCGTTAAAAAATCTTGGGAAATATAGAACCAATTGTGGTAGGCTTAGTATGTCACAACTGGTTTTTTATAGTGGGGCCATAATATTTTAAGAACTGCTAAAATGACACACAGAGTGATTAAAATAGAATATAATGAAAGTTATAAAGAGCATTCCATTAAGTTTAATAGTAGTATTGTTTATAGTGCTAGGAAAGGATAAAGAGGCATATAATATTAAAAGGGCAAGGTAGATGTAGTTTGAATATATAGGAAATCCTGCATAAAAAATAGAGCTAGAATACAAAGCTCATATAATAATAGGGAGTAGCTCAAGTCATGAAGCAATTCTGGTCTAGTCCTATTAATGGATCACTATGAGGGTTTGTTATAAGGAATCTGTGATTTAATTTCTATACTGACTTGTTTACTACTGACTTTGTCATGATCAATATAATTTCCTTTAAGAATTGTATCTCAATATTAGATCCTAATTAATTTAGTTCAGGATTAATGTCACATATTAAATTAACTAATATGTTTGCTTTAATAAAAATAGAAAATGAGAAACTCTAAATTGAGGCTTCACCTGTACTAGGGCAAATCCTGACATTACTAAAAGATATATATATTGCTTTAATTTTAAGCTTTTCTTTCAAATTACTATCACTTTTAGTGATTCAATTCAATTCAAACAGTACAATTTGATAATCAATACCATGTGAGATGAGTATGAGTAATAAAGTAAAAACTGGGAGAACGTGGTAAAGGGCATTGTATTTGGTTCTGCACCGCTCAAAGGCACTAAGCACACAGGAAAAACAAAAATATCAATAAAAACAAAAAACGAGGTGGTGCACCCCGCAGGTTTTGTGAATTTTTTGGTGAAAATTTCATTTTTATTTCTTTTGGGGAAGGCCAACCAGCGGATGTACACTTCTGAAAGTAAACACGAAAGAAAACAAAACTCAGTAACAGGGAAGGCACCCCAGAGAAGCGATGCTATCTCCTGTTGCCAGCGGGAACGCCACTATGGGGAGGAGGGGGGAACGTGTAAAGGGGTTGAAACCACAATTGAACACATGTGGAGGAAAGGGTCCAATTTGATGAACCAAACTGGGAACCAGGAGGAGACCAGCTGATGGCAACGCGGTGGGAGGTACCCAAACATCCACGCTTGAAAGTGGTCCACCAAATGGGACTGGAATCTGTGGACAGCTTCTGGGAGGGTGGGGGTGGAGCCTGTGATGGCATCCAAGACAATCGTGTGGATAGTCCACATGGCGATTGTGACCACCAGAGCACGGAGGGAGGGTTGAAGAGGGGATACCATGGATATAGCAAACATATCCCTTGACAAACTGAAGGGATGTGCCTGATCCTGGACAAGCAGACATTGAACTTCGCGCCATATCGCTTCAGAGGTAGGGCATTTCTCCAGGCGGTGGAACAGCGTTCCATACTGGCCACACATGACGCAGGATGAGTGTAAAGCGTTAGAGCGCTCAGCCATATGATACATCCACCTCAGGCAGTGCCACAAATGGGAACGGATATGAGGCAGCAACAGGGGGTGGTGTGCATATTTCCAGATAGTCTTCTGGGTCTCAGGGGGTAAGGGATGTTCATCATGTCCAGGTAGTCTACCATGGATAGGACATGGGGCCGTGTGGGGATCAATACATCTTGAATGGGTAGCCCCTGTACCTCCTGTGTGAACCGAGGAGAGGGGCGGCCTCTATGGGCTGTGTGTCCACAAATACAGATTCTCCACTTGGCGCTCCGCACGGAAAGGAGGACTCATTTGAAGTGGGGTTTAGTACCATGAGGACCTGTGGCCAATGGGTGGGAAGCCAGATACTTCATCAAGGAGTGAGGGTGCGACGGATTGGTAAGGCCCAGGGCGCGAGAGAAGTTGGAGCAGGCCATGCGGGACCAGTGTTGGGCTGGAAGGGTAGGGGCGGTGATGGCTGAAATCCAGGTGCCCAGGATCGTGGCAGCATGGGCTTTAAAGTTAAGCAGGCCCATGCCACCTCAACAACGAGGGCCAAACATGACCTCAAGCCACACTGGCGGTGGGCGGCCTGACCAAAGCCACCCTTGTAGAAGGGCATACATAGATTTGAAAAACCCAGGGAGAAGGCGATGGAGTGAGCTCCAAACCAGACTTTGGAGAGGAGCATATAGTTGGCTAAAACAACCCTGCTAGTAAGAGAAGTAGGGTGGACTCTGAGGGAGGCGATGCGCTTCGTCACGTTGTCTAGAATATGACTTTCCAGTACTGCTGAGGCATACCCGCCTGCCTCCACCCATACGCCCAGATGGCGGACAGGCCCTATGGTAGGGCGTGGCACAAAGAGAATCATAATTGGGGCGGTTTGGGGTGGGCAGGGAAGGAAAGCATGTGTGCAAGCAGATGGGTCAGGCTGGGCACTGGTCGCTGGGGCCCAGCTGGTTTGATACTGACCAAGAAGGATGATTTTGGTTTTGGAAACGTTCAGTGCAGCATTACTTACCCGGGAAGACTCCTGTATGAGAGCATCAGGCGTGTGTGCATCTTGATTGTTAGACACCCCAACCACACAATCATCTGCAAACGCCATCATCTTGACTGGGGCTTGGCCTGACACATGGACCCCAGTGAGGCGGGTATTCGCGTTTCAAAGTAGTGGGTCAAGGCTGAAGTTATAAAGAGTGGCCTAAGTGGGTCCCCTTGGCTTAGGCCCCTTTGAGGGCGGACTACTTCTGTGAGTAAGCCAGGGCCACGCACTTCCTTGTTGCAGATTCCATAATCATCATCACCCAGCTGATAAAGCGAGGGGGTAAGCGGAATTGGTGGAGGCAGGCCCTGAGGTATTCCCAGTTACTCTATTATAAGCCTTCTGTTGGTCCAAGAATAATAGTGCCCCAGAGGCTGTGGACAGGCATGCTTTAGCCACAGAGTGCACATTGTCCCAAATTGACCTTCTGGGTATTAAACTGAATTGTTCTGAGGAGATGGTGGCAGAGGCTACAATCCTAGACGGTTAGCCATGTTTTTAGTTAAAATTTTGGTGCCTGTGTTAGTTAGAGAAATGGGGCGCCAGTTGGCGAGGTCTAGCTTATCCCCTTTCTAGAAGAGTGTGATGGTGAAGGCCTCTTATCCTCCTGGTAGAAGGCGCATATCCAGAAGGCTCTGGTTAAGGGAGGCAAGCTGCAGTGGGGATAGATAATTTGAAGTACTTCTTATAGAACTCATATGGAATGCCATCAGGGCCTGGGCATTTCCAATTTGGTACACTGCAGATGGCGGACAAGAGTTTGTCCAGAGTAATCAAATTCATAATTCCAGGTATCAGGAAATAGTGCGGATGTGAGTGCTATTGAGAAATTTCGCCATTTTGGCTGGCGGAATAGGATCAGATTGGTACAACTTGGATTAATACTTTTGTATTTCAATTGCCACTTCAGCCGGCGTATCCGCAACAGAATTGTCTGTCCTCCGTACCTGTGTGTAGGCCACGCTCTGGCGCGGTGTGAAGAATTTTTTAAAAAAAAAAGCGGAGCATGTGCCGCCCTCTGTAATTTGTTTGGCCCTGTACTGAACACAAACCCAATGTTTGTGTTGCCTTTCAAGCACGTTGAGGTGGGCGGCTGCTTCTGCCCACTTCTGGCCCCAAGATGGGCTGTAGCCCATGGCTGGGATGTTGGACTCCAGGTATGCTAACTCTGCCAGAGCGCGCGAAATGAAAGCTGATGTGGCTCGTGAGCATCTGGAGGAGAGGTGGTGAGATTGGCGGATGGTATCCTCTTTGAAGGTTGCCCATGTGGAGATGGGGATGCGCAAAATGGTGCAACAAACTCTTTTGCCAAAGTTGCTGATTCCACCCATGTGGAAAATCCTGGCGATGCGAGTTCAAGTGGGCGGAGTTTGCACCAATGCGAAGCCCTAGCTACTGTAACGGGTACGTGGTAGGTTATTGAGACCAGCCAGTGATTGCAAAAATAGATTTTTGATGTGTGGAAGTGGGAATTATGGGACCAAAATTTCACTGGCGTGAGGATAAGGTTGATGTGGGACATGGACCTTAATTGGCCATTGTGGATGTGAGGGCGCATTATGTTCTCAAGCAGCGGAGCTTGTTGTGGCAGCGCATCAAACAACCCAAGGTTGGCCTTTAGAACGCGAAGTTCTATGTGACCCTGGGGGGTGTGGGATGAGGAAAGCCAGCGGTCTGTGGATGTGTTTAACCAACAGTTCATGTCAACAACTACAAAAGGGTCAGGGGGTAGCGGAAGGGATTTGACCAATGAGAAAAATTCCTGACTCTCTCATGCACAGGTCAGGGCATAGATGTTGACGATATCATGCGCCATGTTGGCCCACAAAAATGTGACAATGAAGACTCAGCCAATGATAAAGGTTCAGACAATAAAAATCAAAAATTGTTTTTCTGAACAAGCACCTCACAGTGCTCTGACCAAAAGGATAGGGAAGGGAGGAGCATGATTTTACAAGCATCCTTGGAACTAAGTGGACAGTGGGACTCCTGGATGGCAAGGATGTCCACGGGTAAATTTTTTTGTAAAAAAATAAGTTTCCTAGCCCATGATGGCGAGGTCTTGAGTCTGGTGATGTTCAACGTCCCTAAAGTAAAGGCTTCCCCCATTGCACCTTAGGTGTGAGGGGAGGGCACCTGGGCCCACCAGCCTCCTCTGGATCCCCATGGGCCTTCACGGCAGCGTGGGTGTTTACAGCAACACTATCAGAAGATTTGTTAATTTTAGCAGACAGGTTCGCGTTGGCTTTTGCCTTTGATTTTGGTTTCCCCGCTGTCAAACAAGTTTTTTGTGGTGCAGTCAAGTTTGGTGCACCAACGTTTGGGTCAAAAAAATTTTCAGGTAGTTGGAGACCAAATCAGTTCTAATTGAGGCTTGGTTGCAAAGGTTGGGTGAGATTGAGTTGCCCATAGGATCCTCAGATTAGGTGGCCCAATCGGCTTGGGCTTCCCAATCTGATTGGTTGAGTGATTCCCAAGTTGCTTCCGCCACGAAGGTTTTAATGTCCTCCTGGCGTTGGGAGCATGGGATAGCGGTGGTGACTTTGGCCGCTCCTTGGACACGGCCCTGTGGGCCTGCTTGGCCTTCTTTTGCTCTTGAGGGGAGACAGGCTTTACTATTAAGTAGCAGCCTTGTGCTCCCCATGGGAAGGCCTCTTTGGTACTGGTGGTTGGTTCATAGTGGGCCTCCCCGTTGGTCATGGCCACCGAGGGGTGCTCTTGGAATGTGATGCCCTCCTTTGTAATGCATGCATGTGCCTTATGGCCAAACGCGTCACAGTGGGTGCAGATGTGGGGTGCGCTGTTCACGGTTACCTAGAAAGGGTGGGTGGTATGCCCTCCGATATTAATAAAAGTGGAGTGTGGGATCTGGGTTAGGTCATTTGCAATCTCCTCAGTTGGGGTCAGAACTGCAATGGCTTTGCTGGTGCACAGGTGTGGCATCAGCGTAAAATGTTGCATCTTGAAGGATCGTATTTTGCCATATATGGTGAGGCCCACTTTCAGGTACTGCTCCAGAATGGCACGCTTGACCATAGTGGGCAAAAAGTTGAACGTGAGGAGAATTTGGTTGGATTTGTCCATCTGGTGCTCTTGGTTTTGATGACCTGCTGCCCTTTGGGGAGGTCAATCACAACATGCACCACAGCAGCTTCATCTACTGCCTCCTTGTTTTGAAACCAAGATCCAGCCTACCATGTGACATGGAGTGAGGTGTGATATACACTGCAGTCAGGAAATGATTGTACACATCCCCACAAAATTTTTCCCACAACGCTGTTTGTTGAATATCAAGGAACACCCAGACTCCATATTCCACCGATGAGTTTGGTTGAGAGTGCGACGTGTTGATGTACTGGTTACATCACGCCTGCCAAGCGAGGATTTTTGGGATAATAGTAACTGCCGGTTTTTATTTTTATCTAATCCGCCAGTTTTCTGGGGCATTTGCAAATTTTGGAAGTCGTGGGCCTACCACCTGTGCCTTTTACCTTACTTGCCCAACTGCTCCCTGACATGGGCGCAAACTAATCTCCTCTGTGAGATTATCAAACTATAGTCAGACTTGAATTGAATAAGTTGCAAAAGTGATTGCAACGAGATTGAGAAGTTTTTTGGTGAAATATTGCAGTTACATAAAAGTATCCCACTCACAACCACTGTCATTAGTGGAACATGGGATTTGAGTTTCCTAGGCGTAGAAACATCAACAATGTTGGAAAATTTAGCGAAGTCCAACATTAATTTTTCCTGTACGCAGTGTACTTAACAACCCATACTGTCCACAAAGGTTGGGTAGACCTTAGGATCAAAACCATGGAAGAAGCAAATGAAGCAGCAAAGGTCAGAGTGGTACTCGACCTTCCCAATGGTCAGCATTTGGTATCAACCAAACGCACACGTTGGACAGAATCCAAAGATATTTTTATAATTTTTTATTACCTTCTGACTACACTGGCATGCACAGTAAACAAACAACTTATCTGAGAAGGCTTGGAAGCCTATGGAGAAATTAAACAATTCAAAATGCAAAGATTTCAGCCGATGCCAACCCTTAGTACTGGGAAGGCAATTGCAATCATTTTCCTGAACCAGGAGAGTGTGGAGGATATCACAAAAATCCCCCACATTGCATCCTTCACTTTTGATGGAAAAAATTTTAAACTGTTCTGCACAACAGTAGAGAGCACAAACCCCATATGCAACCACTGCCAGGCCTTCTGGCACAAGATACATGCTTGCCCTATAAAAGAAGGCCTGAGAGAAATGGAATACTGTGAGGAGGAAATGAGCGAGGACAACTCAGAGTATGATAAAATCACAGATACCACATAAGCATTCAACTGGGGAGAACACGGGCAAAATAAAATAATTGACCCAATTTCCCCAAAGGAATGAAAAATGGCCAATTAAGCTCACAAGCTGGTCGTGGCCAAGGCAAAGGCATTGGCAGAATCATCCATATCACTGGAACATATCCAGGAAGATATGGATGAGCTTGAAACAATGAGCCAATAAAATCTTGTGAAAAACCAAACAACCAATATAAACATATTGGATTTGGCAGAACCCAATTTGGAAATAAATGTGGCAAAACAGGGGTTCAGCACCCCCCCTAAATTGTGGAGCATAACCCAATCAGGAATGAAAAGCAACAATAAAATGCGCAAGAGGAAAATGTGGCCAATTAGAGCACACAAGTGCACTGCAATGATAAATTGTGTAACAGATCAGGAGACACCTGATCTATACATTGCTTCAGATCAGATGGCATTCAATCCAAACGTGGCCCTGATCCAAAAAGCATCAAATATTTTTGGAAGATCAGAATTGGCTATATTAGCCATCCTGAACCCAGATTGCATTTGTGGAATGACATTGGGCTTATGCACAGTTTGGATGGTGATCCGGTGGGATGGTGAATCTTCACAAACAATGTGTTGGACGGTGCTCAAAAGAGCTTAACCAAGAAGAAGCTTATTCTATACTAGCAGGGCACTATTTAGGGGAGGATGTCACGGCCCTGAAGGGCAGTTGCGTTTTCTACAAGTAAAGATGGAAGTTGAATAAAGAAAAATTTGCTTGAAAGAAAATATTATTTTATTAGAAAATATTAAGCGGATTAGATCAGAACTATGAGTTCAAACAGTGAGCTTGGTGTGGCGTTGGCATCGTTATCATCCCTTTCCTGGTCCCAGGCTTTGCTGCTGATGTACAGTGTCATGGGAACAGTGGTACAAGAATATGTGACAATGACGTGGCATGGCGGTTGGGTTCAGGGATGGGATTCTGCAGACCTGTCCCTAGTATGGTCAGTAACATGGTTCTTACTTCATAATTATTTTATTGCATATTGGTATGAACCCACCAGTTACATTAAATGCAATTCAAATATTTTTTGTCAGTTTTGTGGGGGCCCCAAGAAGAGGTGGTGGCTCCATGAAGGGAGGAATGGTATCGCCATGGGTTGACGGTGGTGATGGTGAGTTTCTCACTAACTTTCATAATAAGAGAGGTGGTTTGAGTGTGTGGTGTGAGACTCATAAAGATGGAGGAGTGCCAGGGAGGAAGTACATCTCCAAAAGTTCGGGCTGCTTTGCCCATGGTGGCTTTAAAGAGGATCCACCAAATGGTGTCATGAATTCATTTTCAGGTGCAGTTGGATCAAGCAACGGGAGGGGAGACCCCTTTCTCATTGCAGATTGCGCAAATTGTGGAAGCACAACACTGGATCTGGCTTGGTGGGTGCAAGATTTGATTGATAAGCAAAGTCGCCTCCCAGGATCCATGGATGAGTGTGTCAATTGGATTGACTGGGCTGCCTGCCCAGATGAGGCGCAGGATGAAGCGTGGTCAGCTTTGCTGATGGTGTCTCAAGGCTGAGGATTGGTTTAAGAATATGGGCAGATTTTCCATCCATTGACAAAAGCAGCGCAAATCTCAGATTTTCAATCATTGAGAATGTTCAGACAGGGTCTTAAAGTGGATATGTTAGCTGCCATGGCGGCTGCTAAGGTTCAGGGTTTGTTGGCAGAAGAAATTGCATTGATGGTGCAGGTGGGGAAACAATTGGCCTTGGCACATAACTGGTGGGAAGATTCTATCTCCCAGGGAAGGGGCCAGTCGCCTGCAGTGGCAGCAGAGGTCGAGGAGGTTGGCAGGGATCACCCAGGAATTTTGGAAATATCCATGGGGGTTCCACCAGGGAAATGGTGAGGAGCGGGAAGAACAAGTCAGGGACCTAGGAAGAGTTATAGTCCTAGATCTACCTTACCTGCAAATTTGCAATCTGATAATGCTTCAATATTTAAACTACTTCTTCACTTTACCTTAGGTTATTTATTCTGGTCGAGTTATACTTGCATGGTTGTTCAGAGAAGGTAGTGGCCCTGGTGGATACAGGGGCTGAGGAAAATTGTGTGGAGTTTGCCTTAGCATAACGTTTAAAATTGGAGATGAAGAGGGGACCTGAGGTGGTTTTTCACAGATGTGTCAAGAAGAGCTCTATCATGGCTCTTAGAGCCTTTGGTAGTTTTTCAGCAGGACTCATTCTAGTTAAAAGAGGGTTTCTGTGCAATCAAGAATCTGGATCTTCCCGTGGTACTGGGGATGTGATGGTGGCATCATTTCCAGCCCAAAATTGATTTGCTGCATAAAACAATTACTTTGACTCTGCAGATTGGGCCTTGGATGACGTTAAAGATGGAGATTGGGGGTGATGTCCCAAGTGGTTGCAGGAGCTTGGGTGTGATGAAGGAGGTGGAGCTACTAGCTGAATATAGCGATTTTGTTGATGTATTTGGTCCTATTGGAGGCTCCCCTTCTTTCCCTATGGATTCTTTTGCATTTTCATTATAGTTCAAGGAGGGGTCAGAGCTTCACAGGGGATGTCCGGTATACTCCCTTAATGAATGGGCTAGAGAAGCATTTGAGGGCCATGTGAAATTGATGTTGGACAAAGGGTTTAATTGAGCCCTCTACGTCTCCAGTTGTGTCTCCTGTATTACTGATGCCAAAGGCGAGTGGTGAATTATGCGATGCATGGATTTCTGACATCTGAACATAGTCTCTGAACCTGATCCATATCCGATGCCTTTGCTGGAGGATATTCTCCAAATGGTTACTGGATGCACAGTGTTTACAAAACTTGACCTTGTAGATGAATTTAATCATGTACTGGTGAGACTGGAGTACCAGCAATACACAACGTTTAAGTGCCACCTAGGGGAATATCAATATTGAGTGATACCATTTAGGCTAAAAAATGCTCTGGCGGTGTTCCAGTGGATGATTGACCATGTCCTTAGGGAAATGATCGGTCAATTCTGTGCCGCTTACATGGATAATATCCTAGTATCTTTGTGGTCACAGGAGGAGCATGTCTGAGATGTCTGGTAAGTCCTGGGGGCAATCAGCTAGATGGGTCTGAAATTGAGGCCTGCCAAGTTCAAATTCAACCAAAGTTTGGTGACGTTCCTTTGCAACGTGGTTTTCTGTAATAGATTGAGAGTATGCCCAGATAAGCTGCATGAGGTGTGGGAATGGAAGGCCCCCACAGATCAGATGGGGGTGCGGAGTTTTTTTGGGAACACTGAACTTTCTTTTTCAGTTTGTAAATATTCTTTCCCATATGGCCTTACCTCTTATGCGTCTAATGCAGGAAGTCCCATTTTTATGGTGAAGGGAAGAAGCACAGGCTTTTGAGTTACTGAAGAGTAAGTTACTTTTCACACCTGTACTGGTCCATCCAGACCTCATGAGGCCATTTGTGGGAAACAGACGCCTTGAATTATACTGTGGGGGCGGTATTGCTTCAGGAAGGGGAAGATGGTCTGGAACACCCAGTTTGTTACTTCATCCAGGAGCTGCTCCTCATGTAAACAACTACCCAATATATGATAAAGAACTGTTAGCGGTGATGGCAGCCTTGCGGGAATGGCAACCTCACCTGCTCTATGCCCAGCATCCTTTTGTTATTTGAACAGATCACAAAGCGTTGGAGGATTATCATGAACCCAGAAAGATGAGCCAGTGGCAGGCCAGATGTTATGTGGAGCTGGTCCAGTATGATTTCTGGGTGGGTTACAGGCTAGGAGCATTGATTGTCCTAGCAGATTGGCTGAAATGTGCGGGGCTTTCGTGTATTAGAAAAAGGAATTGTAGGAGGTTGATATGGCCACAATGTTCTGACCGGACCAATTTGCAATGTTGGAGGATAGGGGAAGTGTAATGGGGGGAAGTCCACCGGAAGCAGAGGAAATCAGAATTTGCCCAGAGGTTGAAGGCCAAGATGATGGAGGGATGGTTGCACGGGCACCATGAGGCTTTCATGAAGAGGGGTGGGGTACTATACCACAATTCTTGTGTATGGATGCCCAACCCATCGCTACAACAGGAGGTAGACTGAGCTTCTCATGATAATCTGTTGGCAGGTCACCTGGGAATGGAGAAGATAATGGAATTGGTGCAGTGGGAGTATTTGTGGCTGGGCCTGCAGAAGGATGTCAAGAAGTACATGAAGGAGTGTTTGGTATTTGTGAGGTCGAAGCCCTCAAGAAAACCGCCATCAGGTAAGCTGAATACACTGCTGAAATCACAAGCCCCTTGGAGCTCAATTAGTGTCAATTTGATAATGGGACTACCAAAGGTGCAGGGGAAGGATGTGATTATGTTGGTTGTGGATAGACTTACCAAGTACGCTGAGTTCTTCTCATGCACCAGGAGTTTCTAAGCAAATGACGCGGTGAGGATTTTCATTCATGAAGTGTTCACCTGGAATGGTCTACCTGAGGAAATCATTTTGGACTGGGGCCCACAATTTGTTTCAAAGTTCTGGTTGAGTCTGTTGGTAAATTTGGAAATCAGTCCTGGACAGTCCTCAGCTTACCATCCTCAATCTGATGGATAGCCGGAGAGGGTGAATCAGATACTGGAGTAGTATCTCCAATGTTATGTGCCCAATTGACAGGATGACTGGGGTTTGTGGGCTCATATGGCACAGTTCACCTAAAACAATCATTTCCAGTCATCAACGGGGAATATCACTATTTTTCACAAATCATGAACTCAACCACAGGTCAAATGGGGGATCCATGGGCAGAGTGTGTCAGGGGGTGGATGAGTTGATGCATACCATGTTGGATATTGGGAAGAAGTTATGGGGAATTATGGAGTGTGTGGTGGCCCAGAAAAAGCAACAGGCAGATTGATGAAGGGCGCCAGATCCAACGTTTGAGCCTGAGGACTGGGTATTGGTGGCAGCTAAGAATTATGCTGTCCCGGTCAAGAGTTGTAAGCTGGGGCCAAAGTCTTTTGGGCCCATACCAGATCATCTGAGCCATTAATTAGGTAGTCTTTGAGTTAAGTTTGCCAATAGGTTCCAGAGACTGTCCAGTGATTTACGCCTCCCAGCTATAAGCATTCAAGGGAATAGTTCTGGAGCGTCCAGGACCGCTGAACCCTAGGGAAGGGAATGTGACGGAATAAAAGGTGGAACAGATATTGGATGCAAAATGGGTGTGTGGCTGGCAACAACTGCTGGTGAAATGGAATGGCTATCTGGTGGAGGAGGCGACGTGGCAAATGAAGGAGGACTGTGCACGGTGCCCAGAGAAGGTCCAGGAGTTCTGGTCTTTACATGGGGGTGATGTAACGGATCAGGAGGCACCTGATCCATACATTGCTTCAGATTAGATGATGTTTGATCCAAACGTGGCCCTAATCCAAAAAGCAAAGAACTCAGGAAGGTCAGAATTGGGTAAATTTGCCATACCAAACCTGGATTGCTTTTGCGGAATGATGTCAGGATTATGCATGGTGTGGATGGTGATCTGGTGGGATGGTGAATCTTTGCAAACAATGTCTTGGTTGGTGCTCAAAAGAGCTTAACTGAGAAGAAGCTTATTCCTTACTAGCAGTTCACTATTTAGGGTAGGATGTCACGGCCCTGAAGGGCAGTTGCGTCTTCTACAAGGAAAAATGGAAATTGAATAAGGAAAAACTTGCTTGAAAGAAAATATTATTTTATTTAAAACTATTAAGCAGATAGGATCAGAACTATGAGCTTAACCAGTGAGCTCAGTGTGGCGTTGGCGTCATTCTCGCCCTTTCCTGGTCCTAGACTTTGCTGCTGATGTTCAGCGTCATGAGAACAGTGGTATGAAATTATGCGGCAACTATGAGTCATGGCAGTTGGGGCCAGGGATGGGCTTCTGCAGGCCTATCCCTAGTAAGGTCAGTAACATGGCTCTTACTGCCCAATTCGTTTGTTGCATATTGTTGTGAACCTGCCCGTTACAAATTGAAAACCAGCAAAGGCAAGAGAGGAGTAAAAACAGCGGCAATGAAGGGGGCAGGATGCACCTCAACTGTTACTCATAGTTATGCTCTCCACAGAAGAGGTGCAATGGAGAGTAATGTGAGCAAGGGAGTAGGGCCATGGGGTCCTGCTAGCCGCTCCTGAGGCTCATCTGGCATCTCAGTAGAGATAGGGATGCTGAACATAGCGGGACTCAAGACCTTAACATCCTAGGCCAAGAACTTGAGTCTTCTAAAAAACCCTCCAGTGAATATCCTGGCGGTGCAGGAAACCCATTGTCCACAGGGAAAGGATGATGCATGGTAAACATGCTCCTCCTAACAATATTGTTTTAGTTACAAGAAATGGGGTGATAGTCTGCGCAAACCAAATTCTTACTTTATTAATAAAATTCGTTCCTGGATGGTCACATACTAGCCTTTACCTTCTCATGGCACACTGAATTGCACACAATAGCCAGTGTGTATGCACTGAACTGTGCACTGGACTGACAAGAGTTTTTAAAAGCTCTAATACAACTCTATCTTCCAGTAAACACTTTTATCATGGGATACATGAAAGAGCTGGATCAACCCAGAGACTGACTGATGGCCATATATAACGGAGGTATCACAAGGGCAAGTGAAATTCAAAAAACTAAAGGCCACCCTGGGGCTATATGATCTGCTATCTAAAAAGTCACCCCTACTACATAACATGACACGCCCACATGCACACAACGGTGCACTTAACTCTATGTCATGGATAGACCTAATACTTGCATCATTGATTTTCTTTTACCAAATTCATAAATTCAAAACTACAAAAATTAAATTTTTATTGAATATCAGCAAGTATCAGTGTCCTATACACCAGTGGAAACAACTACCCAAGCACCCAGGTGGTGTAGAATAAGCTAAAAAAATTAGCTACCTCAGAATTACAATCCTGGATGGAGGAAATATCCTCAACCCAGGATTTTCAAACTTTTTTGTTCATACCCATTAACTACCTGGAAACTTTTTAAAAATCAACAATCCAACAGATTAAACACAAAACGTCTAGAAAAATACAGGGCAGCTTCATCTATTATCAATCACACCTTGACTTAATCAATCACCTGTAAACAATGTCCCAACACAGGGTACAGCCCTGGCTGGGGTCACAAATGGGAAGAGGTTTCTGCTCGGCTAAACACCAAGATATGTGAAAATTAACACCAAGTTGGGGTTCAATATAGAGCAAAACATAAAAAATGGAGAAACTTAAACAAGCTATTTTTTCCATTGATTTCACGCGCAGAAAAAATATGATACCTTGTACACAGGTTTGACAACCGGAAAAATCCAAAGCAGAAACACCATAAGAGGTCACAACCAAAATACACAGGTTTTATATTAATTTAAATAAATCGGATCTACTCAAACAAGAAAAAATTGAAAAATCCTCGCAAGTGCACATATTGACACTGCAGCTCAAAATAATAACTTAGTCAACTTAGTACATTTGAGGAATTATGGGAAGTAGTACGCGGTGCACCAAGAGGAAATGCCCTGGACCTGATGGGATCCCCTATGAATTTTATATTAAACTTTTACTAAATTTCTAGTATTCTTTCAGCTTCTATGAACAATTGTATTATGGAAACATGCTTCCTACCTGGAGGCAAAGAAGCTTACACTGTCAACTTGTGAAAAAAATGGAGACAGACTAAACCTATCCAATTAGAGATCAATTTCCTTAACCAACACAGATACCAAAATATTCATAAAGATTTTGGCTAAAAAACTAGGAGAAATTGCAACTGACGCGATATCCCTATCGTAATATGGATTAAGCCAAGAAAATCCATATGGGACAACATCCACACATTTGCAAATGTCTGCCAGTCCAAAACCTCTGGAGCGCTTGTCTTTTTGGACCAAGAGAAGGCATAAAACAGGGTGAATTGGACTTATTTGGGGCCTGCCTTCAAAAATTTAAGCTCCCAAATAGGTTCATAAACTGGATGATGTAGGTTCACAGAATCAGCCAACGTGTCTGTGCATGGAGCAGGTTTCTTAACTAACCCAATTATTCCACAGAGAGGACTCAAACAAGGTGACCCTTTTATTACTCTACTTTACAATTTTAGTTTGGATCCCCTAATCCAGAATACAAACAAACTTCTCAAGGGATAAATGTCAAGGGCCAATCACCAGTCAAAATTATGGCCTTCGCTGACGACCATGTGATGGGAATATCCAACAATCAGGATGCTTGCAGAATTGAGAAGATATTACAAGATTACTCAGCCATAAGCAACGCATCACTCAACACTGAGAAAACGAAAATCTTACTTCTGGGAAAATATCAGACACATTGGGCGCCATCTACCTAGGGCCAACAAATTAATACAACATCAAGACTCCTCACCAAACATAGGAGATAAAAATCAGCAATAACCCCACTGAAACTTCCCTTCACCACCAAGCCGACAGCTGGACCTGTCCATCACTTTAATTATGGCTAGAAGCAGGAGGTTACGCCAACTTCATAATGGAAAATCAACTCCTAGATAAAATAACAAAACGCATTGCCTCCTTACATGGACATCAACAAGTTTAGCAGGAAAGGGTCAAGGTAGCAAACTCTATGTTTCTATCACTCATATGGTTTATGGCCATACATTGCTTTCACACCGCCTTTCTTTGATACAATTCACGCCCTATTGCAAGGATGGCTCTAGTCCAACCACAACCCCCCTGTATGCCTCAAAACCCTATTTGGCTCTAGAAAGAATGGAGGTAAAGGGCTTACTAATTATGCAGAGCAAGCGACCCATATACTAGGATCCTGGATAGCTCAGGTGACTAGCCCAGATCTTCCAGATATACATTGGGCCAGAACAGAAAGATATAACTTTACACGAGAACTCCAATTAAGAAACCCAGATCAACCAAACACATTAATCGAGTATTTGGCATCCCATCCTACAGCTGCAGGACCACATGGCACTCCTGCACATTTCAAATAAATACTCCTAGCCATGAGAAGAGCGATGTGGTGGATCCACATATGTGGCCAATCCAGTCACTGAGGACGCCCAAGGCTAACTCACAGACAGAAAATCAATGACCAAATAATCACAGATAATATAATATGAAGAAATCCTAGTACCATAGTCAGGATTGATTACCTGGACCATATGGATATACCATACAACCTGGAGACCCAAAAAAGCGTATAAAGATATACACATCACCCTCTAAATCAACCCAGGATAAGAGCACATGTGTGGAGATGCAAGAGGAGAGTATACCACACAGCAGAACGGGAAAATGCCACTCATTACTCATGTACAATATGTGGTCAGTATGGAAGCCTAGCCTATCGTTTAGAACAATGCCCACCATCTGTGGCTTTATGGAAAGAGGTCATGCGCCTATTCCGCCAAGAAAACGGACATCCATTCAGCCTAGCAAGGAACATGTTCGCTATAAACATGGACTCTCCTATCCACCCCATCTCTCAGGGCGTTAATAGTAGCAATAGCACTATGGACGATACATACATTGGTATTGGAATCGTTCACAGGAGCAGAGCCAACACTCCAAGAAGCCATTCATCGCTTCTACAGCCATATACTGAAACATTTCCAAGCATGGCTGTATGAACATATGACCCCAAGTAACAGAAGGACAATCAACACATGGTTCTCTATATGGTTCCTAAAGGTTGATTATTTCCTTCACACATGCTGCATCCAAGTATAAGCCAGCATAAACCCCCTACTGTCCTAAACTTGGTGGTCTTGGAGACAACAAAAGGGACCTCAAACCCTCTGGGGTGTCTTTAATTTTTCACAGTTAATTAGTTTATTCCCACTATATTGGAAGTGTTTGTCCCCTGGTCAACCTTCCCTGAATAAACATAGTGCTATTTATTCTATAAAACGTTCAATTGAGATCTCTTATAAATTGTAGGTGTTTCTAAAAAATTTGGCACCACTTGTACTAAAAAAATAAATTGTAGGTAGTTTGTCATATAGGATAGAAATTTATTTTATTTTACTGATATCAGGTACACAGCTTTACAAGCATAAATCTGTATATGCTTTATGTGGCAGCTATAAATTCTGTTATAAAAAACTATTAGTATACTATATTAATAACATCTTATAGTTTAGGAATGTAAAAAAGATTAAAGCAAAAGAATGCATTATTAAAGTTTCTCACTAATAAAACAAAGTTTATAATTTACATAAATATATGCTCCAGCCAACACCCTCCTCTGCAAACATCTCCATGGGGCTATGGAGCCCTTTGTTGATGGCATTCCCATCCCTAATTCCCCCATATTTTTGATAAGGATGTATAATATGAAATTGAGGAGCTCACTTTTGGAGAAAGCTGCGCTTTCAAGATGCGGCTGTAATTTCTCTGTTTGACCCCATTTATCTCCAAACCTGCCAGCGCATTAATCTTTCACTTGTGTGCCTGCTCTCATCTCTTTTGCTGAGCATCAACTTGCTCAATATGTTGAGGCGATGGACACTGACGGCCTCATCAACAAAGAAAACCCACAATTATAACTCCTTATGCCACATGTCGCTGATGCCCCTACCCCTATGTTATTCGCCATGGTCCACCAGCTAAAGCGGGCGCCAGACAAAAGTTTCCCCAAAGCTTTCTCACCTTCTGATATGGCTTCCTAGGCTGTTAGATGAGGTGCCATATTAGGATTTTTATTTCTAATAATCCCTTTGTTTGGCCCATTAGCAAATAAAGATGCATGGCAGCTACCCCTTTTGGTTTGGGCACCACTAGTGCTAAAAAATTTATAAAATATCCAGCAACACAATCAGGTAAAATTCCTAAAATAGTATATTAAAAATAGTTTATATATAGTTCATTAAGTTATCAGGGAAAACTTAAATGCTAAGTAAGTTTACCCCTTTTTAGATTTCTTACATGCATAGAAGTATTATAGTCTAGTATACTCAGTTTTATATACATCCTACCCTCAAAAATTCAGTAATACCCTACTTTTTATTTCTCCTACTAACAATTTATATAAATTTTTTCTCTGATTATAACAAAAATCACTTCCCAAAGAATTTTCTTTTCTTTTGCAACCACTAATTGCAACAGGTTCAATTCGATGCTGGTAAATTAGTAACCTAGTAGTGGTAGGATGATCAGAATTCCTGGGAACGTTAAAGCTTGGAATGCAGTGTTGAAGGGCACAGGGCTGGTAATTACACTGCTAAGAGTAAAATCTTCAGGGTAAAAAACAGTGGGCAGGCGCTTAATAAAAAGCCTTAGTGGCTCCCCTTCCAGCTTTTTAGGATTAACTATGAAATTTAGCAGCTATATCATCACCCATTCTCTACCAATTGTTATCAGGTGAGCATGGACTTGGGCTTTTCTTGGGGATGTATTGTTGGAAAATTTTATATGTAATTTCCTCCCAAATAATATAAAGAGCTAGCGGTGTCAGTTAGTCAGGCGTTAGTACCAGCTAATCACCTAGTTTGATATTATTTTAATGGTTTATCTACTGATTAGTTCTCACCATTCAGGTGGGTTGAGCCCATTTGAAGTATTGGGGATAATTATCATTATTAAGGTATAAAGGTTGACACTGGCAACAAATGCTGAGGATGTCAATTAATTAATTACTAATTGTTAAGGTTCAGCGGAATCCTAGTTTGATGCTGACTGCAAAATCAGGGGCCATTGTGAAATTTTCCGGTGGAAAGCCAATGTAACCATTTTAAACGTATGATGATAATCTTGCTGCCCTGAATCTGTACCGTTGAATTATGCTGAGGATGCTCAGTAATGTAATAATAGTAATCTATATATGACTGATTGGTGAATCATGCTAGGATGTGCCAAATAGTATTTGGTGATTGGGACAAGTGGATTGGGAAAGAATTGGTATCATGGACAACTGATGATTGGTTGAAGTTCTGGCTTGGATGTCCAAGGGGGTTTCATAAGTGCAGTAGCTTATAGTATACAAAGTCGTCATTATAATAAATAAAGATCTCTCTTTCGCCCACCTTTATTTATTTGAAGTAGCAGAAGCCACTAAGATGAGTATGGATGGGACTATAGTTCCCTGAGGCAGGTGCAGGGTGACGCACCTGGTTTGGCAATGCTAACTCACATACCTCATCCCTATAAGAAACCCTCAGTAGGAACCTGGCCACCAATAATGGGGGGCTGATGGCCATCATCCATGGGGGAGTTCAGCGTGGGAGTGTCATAGCCACCCAGGATGGAGGATGGACTTGCTGGGGCACACCCAAGAGGGGCTGGCGATTGGTCATAAGGAAGAAGGATAAAGGGGTGGGCCACACAAGAAGGGGGATGAGGACCACCAGTGAACTCCCAAGAAGGACCATAAGTCTAAGTCGAAGTTGTTAGTCTGCTGAGTTGGTAGGTTTGACGTGGGCTTGTAGGGAATTGGTAGCCTATGAAGGTGAAACATCAAGGGCCAAGCAGTATTCATACTTTCTGGCCTTGCACACTAGTGGAGCCCACTATTGTTGGAAAAGTGATTTACTGAAATATATGTCAGAAATTTGCCTCCTAGGCTCCAGAATAAGAATGTTATGGATGAAAACAGCTGAATAGAAGAAAGGTTGGGCATTTACAAGTCCACGACAAGGAGAAGTTCTAATTTAATTATAATAGTGAGTCAGCCAAAAGACCCTGGCCAATTCTTGGTGGAACCCTGAGAATAAGAGGAAACACAATTTCAACTCCTCTCTGGGCAAATAAATCAATAACCAATATTCAAATTAAAATTAAAATGACCACAAAGTGGACCATGGGCATCCATTGGAATGTGGTTCTCTAACCATGCCAGGTCCATTCAAGCACATACTTGGGGGCTGCCCCTTTTATAGGCGTGGCAGAGGTCACCAAGGTGAAATTATTTTCTCTTATGGCAATTGGCTGGAATACATCAAGTCATTACCTCATGGGTATGTCTTGGTTAATAATGATTCCCCATCCATCGTTCCATCAAAGATATGTGAGTTTGTCAAGCCTCTATAGGCTAAAATTGCATATTACTTAATTCAGAATTTCAGAAGCTATTCAAATGTCAAGCCACAATGCTTTACGTATTCATACCAATTTATTATATGATATTCTCTCTTTTACCTCCGCACGGCTTATAATAAAAAAATCATAAAACCAAAAAACACTTCATTTACTTATTTATCTATTTTCATATAACTGGTGAGACATGCTCTTCACCTATATTGTTGGATTCGAGGCTATCAGCACAATTGAGCCTTTTCCCAACCCTTAAATCCAACAATTGGTGTTCACTACAGGGGGTCCTTTACACCACAAAAACGTTAGAATAATAATTGTTGTTTGGGGTGGTAACCCTAATGACTTTCTGTTGACATCAACTATAGACTAGCATTATGGAATAACAGCTAGCCAGTGCTTTGTCTTGCCTTAAACGGCTTGAGCAGCACTTATAACAAAGGTTAGCTATAAAAAACCCCTCTGCGAGCCAAGTTCACACCTGGCAAGGGCATTATTGAATCCTTCCTCTATGGTTATGAATCTGCGATGGAAGGAGCAACTTACTAGCAGTAAATCCAGTACAATCCCCCTGCTTAAATCGTTTAGCTCAAGAAATAATGGTCCCCACCATGGTCAACCTCAGCACTTGGGCGGATGTAAAGCAAGCGCTTCTTGATGAGTTTGGTTCTAGATAAATTTTGCAGTGGCAAAAACAGGCCTTTGTGTGACTTAGTTTTCAAAAGATGAGTTGATTACCTCTTTTGTTGACGCTTCATACAAAAGCTCAAGCTCTGTTGATTGGCAAAATGCTCCCTCTCAATGATGCAATTGTTGCTATCTTGACTGGCTTAGCATTTTATCCCTCCTTGGTGATGCATCTCTCTTCCGTAAAGTGCACTTTCACAACTGTACGAGATATCAAGGGGCCTTATTAGCGGTTGCTAATATCTATGAGTTTGACCCTACCCAAAGATGTTTGAGTCAATCCACTACGTCGACTAATTTAGCTTTTACTAAAGCTGTTACCCTTTGGAAACCTGCACTTGCGAAGTTGCCAGCACAAACAGGTACTCCTTAATAATGATAAGCAGTTGGTAATGGCTGTGACAGGGTAGAACTCTCTTTAGTCTTCAGTTCAAAATTCTCAGTTTAAGAAAGCAGTCGTCACTTTTCCTTGCCTATCTTCTTATTCAGAGCAGCCTTCAAAAGTGGTTCCAAAGCATGTTTTTCATCCTAAACCCCTTTCTCTGGTCCAAATAACTCACACTAAGAATGGGTTAAATGACCAGATCACAACGGCTAGACCGCCTGTTTCACAAAAGCACCCACCACTAAATGACCCAAAGCTGTTGACGATAAAGTATCTATCTCTCCAGTGCTATTCCCCTCAGCCTCTCATTCAGCTAACTCTAGTCTTAAGCCTAGCTCCTTGAGTTAGCACCAACCCCTTGCTTTGAAGGTCAAAACTCAAGCAGTGCAACTCCAGTGACTCCCGCAAAAGTTAATAAGGTAGAGGAACACCCCAGACTTATCATCCCATAAGGGAAAGCTGGAACCTACCCCACCTCCTATGGGATCCCTAACCTGCATTGATAACCCATCTGATGACGAGTCTGAGGGGGTGATGAAGATGGTGGTCATTACGTTTTATAAGTCCCAGGTTAAGTGGAGGTAACTGATCAATTGAACCTGGAGAGAGTAAATTAGGCTAAGATCACTCGTCTTATTTATCTTCAGCAAGTGATAAGGAATCTCGAGATTATTGACACTGCTAGTGACGCATATCAGCTCATTGCCACGTTTCTTTGATCTAACCAAAGTGTGCTTAACATGAAGACTATCCAGGAGAAATGCCCTGAAACTACAAAACGCCTTGCCTCCACTTTTTATCTAAAAGAGGTCCTTGCTCTTCCCCCTCCTTGGGTGGTACTCTGATAAAGTGGAGGTCATTATTAATGGAGTGCGGGTTAAATCTATCCTTGACACTAGGTCCCCAGAGAACGTCGTGTCAACAAAGCTCTAAAGAAAATTCAGCTGGCCCCTGATCTTGACTACACTCAAGAGTTTGGAACAGCGCTAACAAACAACACCCGCTCCATTGGAGCCTACTCTTCTCAGCCCATACAGTTTAAGATTCTCTTGCTGGCTCCAGCACTGGCTTTGAGTAATAATAACTACTAATCACTCATTAGAACCCAATTTGTGCTTGAATACAAAGGTGTTAGAACTTGAAGCAGAGCTATCTCTCACTGCTTAACTATGAGGTTCCTATAATTCTGTCTAATTATGAGCTCAATAAATTACATTATGTTTGCACAGTTGAGCATCCCTCCTCCGCTTTTTACCTGAATTACACCACGACAGGATGGCATACAAAACTGTTGCCTTCCTCAGTAAATGCCCGGGAGAGTATTTCTTTCTATGCTTCTGAAGAGGTGGTCATTAAGGCTGGTGAACAAAGGGTTTTTGACACGAAAAATCTAATGAAAATCCCCCACAACTATCTACTGCACCTCATCAGCATAGATGAAGTTAGTCCTTTCGAGCCCAGAGTTTTTCCAGGCGTGTTAGATCTCACCTATCATCGGCCTATTAACCTTTTGCTGGTGAATCACACTAAAAAGGATATGGTGGTAAAAAAGCATCAGGAGATCAGAAGAGTTCTGCTGATACCCATTGAGGACATCAAGCAAGTCCACTGTATTATCTATGCCAGATATGGGTATACCTGCTGACACCTCCATATGCACCCTACCTTCTGTTAAGATCTCTGATAAACTAACCACAGCTTAGTTGGATAAACTCCACTCCCTACTCAAGTCATACAGCGACAGATTCTCCAAATCTGACAATGACTATGGGCACATGAAGGGGTGGATGCATATGATTTACGTTAGTGATGATAAACCTGTTTGCTATAAGTTCTATTGTAAAACAAAAGTTGAGGAGCTACAGATGCAGACGGAGCTCAAACAGCTTCTGGATGTTGTATTGCTGGTGCCGTCACAAAGCCCTTGTTCCTCCCCACTATTATTAATAAAGAAGAAAAATGGAGGTCATTGTGTAGTGATGACTAACACAAATTAAACAACCTCACCAAGAAGGATAGTCTCTCTATCCCTCATATTGATTACGCTCAGGCTCAACTCTTTGGGTCTAAATAGCTCTCCGCCATGGACCTGGCTAGCGGTTATTGGCAAATGGACCTTTCTCCACAGATTTGGATAGATTTGGTTTTATTTGCAGTGAGGGTCTCTTCCAACCTGCTCAACTACCGCAAGGGCTTGTACAATGCACCTGCTACTTTCCAGCGAGCAATGAAAGGTATCATGCAGGACCTAAAATTAAGCTACGTCACGTCAAGCTCAATGATATTAAAGTCTTCTTTAAGACTTACAATAAACACCTCACACATCTAAAGGAGGTGTTTCAACGCTTGTGGGCTTCTAATATCAAAATTAAATTACACTAAATGCACATTTTTCCATAGGAAGTTGGATTTCCTTGGACATGCTATCTCCCAAGATGGGATACAACTGCTTTATAATAAAGTTGATTCATTATCCAAGATTCCTGAGCCAAAACCCTTCACGACATCCAGGTATTCTTGGGTATGATGGGGTAAACCATCAAATTATAACAAAACTCGTGCAGTTCAGTGAGCCCCTCGTATGGCTTTTACTAAGAACACAACTTTCCATTGGGGTGTGGAATAAAAAGCAGTCTTTGAGACCCTGAAAGGCGCTGTCATAAAATGATCAATATCTGCCACCCTGACTATACCAAACCCTTCATGTTGTTCATGGATGCCTCTGACTACGTGTTGGAGCTACCTTAGCTCAGTTGGATGAGCATGGATTCGATCATCCTGTGTCTTACTTTGGTAAATTGCCTTTTAAAAGCTGAGTGTAATTATAGAGTCACGGAAAAGAAGTGCCTGGCTGTCCTGCTCATTGTCAAACACTACCGCCCATTCCTATATGGGACTCCTTCAAAGTAATCAAGGATCATGCTTTATTGAAGAGGTTGCAAAATATGAAAGATCCCACTGGGAGGTTAGCTCACTGGGCTCTTAAGCTCCAGCATTATGATATGGCCATTGAGCACCGAGCTATGACATGCCATATGAACGTTGGTGGGCTGACGCGGCTGCCTGTCCTTCACCTTGACAATAGCGAAGCTGAGCGGGTGCATGACCTCCTAATGACTCCCGACGCATGGGCTGATGAAGATGAACCAGAACAGATGATGCTTGCTCAGCATTCCCACAATACAAAGGTCGAGAAAGGAAAATTTTATAAGAAAGTAGGTTAAATTGGCTGCCCTATCCCCAGCCATCTGAGCAAGTGCCTGTCATTTTAGAGTCTCACACTATCATGGAAATGGAGGAGTATGAAAAACCTAAGAGTGGATAAAAAAGTGGTACTATTGGGAGGGCACCATGAAAACCATAACTGAAGTCTTGGATGCATGCCTGACCTGTAAAAAACAAACCAGCTTCAAGACCCAATATCAATATCAACCTACAACGCCTCACCAACCTTTCCACACCATAAGTTTGGATGTGGTAGGTCCTCACCCTCAAACTACAGGCGCAAACGCTATATCTTGGTTGTTATGTATCATTTAACCAAGTGGGTTAAAGCTGTTGATTTTCCCGAACAGACTGCTAAAGCCACGGCTACCTTCTTAAACCAGTACGTCTTCGCCTGGCATGGGTGTCCCCAGGTCCACTTATGTTACAATGGGAAAAACTTTACTTCCCATGTGGTAAAACTCCTTGCCACTTCTAAAGATCTCAATAACCCTTCTCAGCGCCATATAACCCATCCACAAATGGTGCGGGTAGAAAGAGTTCATGGGACCTTGTTCTCAATATTATGCAAAATGGCCACTTCTGACCCTCTCCGTTGGATTTTTTATTTTCCCAGTGCACTAATGGCCTACCATATTAGCTACCATCGCATCCTCAAGATGTCCCCTTTCCATGTATTATATGGGCAAGGACTGGGGGAGCCAGTGCTATTAGCAAAGGATATTTTCTCTAATCAGACTGATCTGCAAAAATCCATGCTTACGTTGGCTCAACACATCATCCAATTACATTCAGAGCCCATGACTAACTTAGCTAAGACTGTTACCAAAAAAGTTAATCCACGAATGATCTCAAGACCCCTTTTGCCTCATTCCAAGTATCCAACTTGGTACTCTATCACCATAACTGAATCACTCCTAAAAGTGAAAACCTTGGCTCTATCCGGTAAAGGCCATTCCCAGTCACATACAAGCGAGGGGATGAGTAGTCGTTCAAATCCCTCTCCTCCAGCCTTACCATCAAATGAGTTCATGGGTGTTTCCTTCATTCCTATTCACCCCCAACATTCTTGAGGGGGTAATGTCGGAAATTTGCCTCCTAGGCTCCAGAATAAGTATGCTATGGGTGAAATTCAGCCGAATAGAGGAAATATTGGTCATTTACAATTCCACAAATTAGGAGGAATTCTTTGTAATAATAATGATATTAATTTAGTCAGCCAAAAGACCCTGGCCAATTTTTGGTGTACCCTGCAAGTCAGGGGAAACACAATTTCAACTCCTCTCTGGGCAAATAAATCAATAACCAATATTTAAATTAAAATGACCACAAAGTGGACCATGGGCATCCAAAGAACTGTGGTTCTCCAACCATGCCCAGGTCCATTCAAGCACATACGTGAGGGCTGCCCCTTTTATAGGCGTGGCAGATGTCACCAAGGTGAAATTATTTTCTCTTATGGCAATTGGCTGAAATATATCTAGTCATTACCTCATGGGTATGTCTTGGCTAATAGTGATTCCCCATCCATCGTTCCATCAAAGATATGTGAGTTTGTCAAGCCTCAATAGGCTATAATTGCATATTACCTAATTCAGGATTTCAGAAGCTATTCAAATGTCAAGCCACAATGCTTTAGGTATTCATATCAATTTGTTATATTATTCTCTCTTTTACCCCGCGCAGCTTATAAAAAATTCTAAAAAAATCAATTTATTTACTTATTTTATTTGTTTTCATATAACTGGTGAGACACGCTCCTCACCTATATATTGTTGAATTTGAGGCTAGCAGCACCAGCGAGCCTTTTCACAACCCTCAAATCCAATATGGATAATATGGAATTTTGAGATAGGATTGTTGAATTACAACTTAATTTTGTTCTGAACACTGTGCAATTATGATCCATGCTCTCTACTGTGAGTGGTTTACCTTTAATTTAAGATGGTTGAAGAGTCTAACACTGCTTCTCATGTGCGCGTTGGGTCAACCTCCTGATGGGAGGTCAGAAGGTGACTTTGTCAGGCAGATGGCAAGTAGTAAATAGACTGGCCTACCAGCCTGGATGCCGGATCATCCAAGTGGTGAACCAGAATGCCAGGGGCACTGCTGCTGGTATGACGGGTATGGAGCTGGAAGGGAACTTAGATCTCAACAGATAAAAACGGAAATTTGGGGGAAGGTGTTTTTATTGGAAAATTTAAGGGAATTGAATCAACCAATAATTTTCTCAGGGCGATGCGCCTGATTGAATAGTCATCAATTTTGGGGAAAATAAGCAGGGATCAGGTTCTGCAAGTTCAACCTGAATGGTGAGCTATTTGGGAATAGGCAGGTTAGTTCCTTAGGGACTGACATTGCAAAATTCAGCGACAAACCAAGTTTCGGTCAGTTTGACCTAAATGGTGAACTATTCAGAAATGGGCGGATTAGTTCTCTGGGGACTGAAATCACTAAGTTTGGTGGCAGGCTGAGTTGTGGTAAGATCAACCTAAAGGTGAACTATTTGGGAATAGGAGGGGTAGCTCCCTGGGGTCAACATTGTAAGGTTTGGTGCTGAGCCAAGTTGCAGTCAGTGGTATTGCATCAGGCGCAACGCCCAATTTTCTGGCAGGATGCTGCCCATCAGGGGTGATGCCTGACTGATTTGGGGGGGGGGAAGATTTTGATCACTGTGTAAACTGAATTTGCAACTGTCAGGTGTTCCAGCCAATAGCTCAACCTTCATACCTTTTTGACCATTTGAAATCCAAGTACTCCAGCTGATTGCCGCTAAAATTAGTTGCAATTAATTCTATTTTGGTGATCTCAGCACAGATTTTACTTAATTCATTGTGACAGTTCTGCTGAGGAGAGTGCAAGTATCAAAAGTGGGATCTGAAGCTGATGGGCTATTTTCAAGCACTCGTCTACCACGTGAGCAAGTTTGCCCTGAGTAACGAGGGGTATAGCCATCCTTTTTTGGTATTTTCTTACTCAGGAACAGAAGGATAACCCGATTAACGCCCAGTTGACATTCCTCAGGACTTACATTACCTTTTCCTTTTTCCAAGTGAAGAGTCTCATCGCTGGGAAACTTTATGAGAGCCACCTTCTTGTGAGCCTTGGGTGACTTGATTGCCATTACTGATGTAGGTTTTTTTGGGAAAAACGGGGAGTCTCGGGGTGGGAGATGTGGGATGTTTCTCCAGTTTCATACAATTCGCGCAATCGCGTGTCTTGCCCCAACTGTTCTTATGGAAGGAACATCACAATTTCTGAATGCTGGGATAACTTCATCCTCAGCCTCTTCCCCATTTGCGATGATAATCAGTTCCAGTTCCATAGGAATTGCACCTTTGAAGGGTGGCAGCTGGGAAACTACTGGGCTTTTGGAGGACAAACTCATTGCAAGGTGAGACGTCAGACTCTACTGACATGAGAAAGGTAGCCGTGGCAACTATGGGCTATGGTTTTTGGAGTTTTTTGAATGGAATGGGCTAATGTGGTCAGGGATAATCTTCTTTACAACTTGAATTAGTTGGAAAGGAGGGACCATTGCTGCACCAATATCTGCAAGAAAGATGGAAATGGTAAAGATTGATGGTTGGTTGGTTATGTCAGGCAGACGGCAAGTAGAAAATAGACTGGCCTACCAGCCTGGATGCCGGAGCATCCAAGTGGTGAACCAGAATGCCAGGGGCACTGCTGCTGGTACAACAGGTATGGAGCTGGAAGGGATCTTAAATCTCAAAAGATAAAAATGGAAATTTGGGGGAAGGTCTTTTTATTGAAAAATTTAAGGGAAGAGAATCGACCAACAATTTTCTCAGGGCGATGCGCCTGATTAAATAGTTGTCAATTTTGGGGGAAAATAAGCCGGGATTGGGTATTGCAAGTTCAGGCTGAGTGTTGAACTATTCAGGAATAGGCAGGTTAGTTCACTAGGGACCGACATTGCAAATTTGGTGATGAGCTGAGTTTTGGTCAGTTCAACCTAAACGGTGAACTATTCAGAAATGGGCGGGTTAGTTCTCTAAGGTCTGACATCGCTAAGTTTGGTGGCAGACTGAGTTGCAGTCAGGTCAACCTAAGAGTTGAACTATTTGGGAATAGGAGGGTTATTCCCTGGGGGTCAACATCACAATATTTGGTGATGAGCCAAGTTGCAGTCAGTGGTATTGCATCAGGTGCAACGCCCGATTTTCTGGCAGGATGCTGCCCATTGGGGGTGATGCCTGACGGATTTGGGAGGGGGAAGATATTAATCATGTGTGTAAACCAAATTTGCAACCGTCAGGTATTCCAGCCAATAGCTCAACCTTCATACCTTTTTGACCATTTGAAATCTGAGTATCCAGCTGATTGCCACTCAAATTAGTTGTGATTAATTCTATTTTGATGATCTCGGCACAGATTTTACTTAATTCATCATAACAGTTCTGCCGAGGAGAGTGCAAGTACTGAAAGTGGGATCCAAAGCTGATGGGTTATTTTCCAGCACTCGTCTACCACACGAGCAAGATTGCCCTGAGTAACGAGGGGTATAGACATCCCTTTTGGTATTTTCTTGCTCAGGAACAAAAGGATAGCCCAATTCTCGCCCAGTGGATGTTCCTCAGGACTTACAGACTTAGTCTAAATATGCATTGGACTATATCCAAAGATGTTTATTTCATTTACCTATCTTGACAAATGTGGCTCAAACAGTCCATGAGCAACACCTCTGCAAAGCTTTGGAGACCAAGGATGAGATCAAAAGTTTTGAAATGCAAAATTACCTCTCATGTCTACCCTTAGTACCTGAAAGGCCTTTGTGATTACTTCCTCAAATAAGGACATAGCTAAAGATTATAGAAATCTCTCACACTTAGCTACCCTCTTTATTGAAGGAAGAGTAACTAGGACCTTCCAGACTCAAGTGTATGCCGCATCACCTATCTGTAACCACTGCTTGGCTTTTGGACATAAAATTCATTATTGCCCTGTAAAAGAAGGCATATATGAAATGGTGGTTTGTGATGAACAATGGAGAAAGATAACGCCAATTATGGTAAGATGTTTTAAGCTCTATGTCGTTACCATGGGGTTCCTTTTGCGATTAATTAACTGTTTACCCGATTAGCTTAAGTAAACTAAAATGGCCAAGCATGCCTGTAAGGGTGCGGCCAAAGCCAAGACCTTGGCAGAAACTTCAATTTATCCTGATCAGATTCAGGGAGATATGTTGGATCTCAATGCAGTGAACTATTTAGAACAGCTGCTACCCATCATAACAAAATTAGTCTGAATTCTTTGGAGAATTCTGCTATATGCGCTGCCTCACAACATATAGGGCTTTTCAAACCCTCACATGTGAGCTTAGTTCTGAGTGTGATTATCTCTCTCTCTCCGAATTTACCCCTCATGCTTCCAATGATCAGGCCAGTGTTGCACCACAATAGCATTATAACAACTATTAAGTGCTACCAAAAATAAGAATGCACCCAAGCTGTCATCCTTGAAGTGTGCTGATTACCATCACATCCCTGTGCACCATTATGGTACTTGAAGTAACGAAACATCAGTTCCATTGGAGAGCAAAGAGGTAGGGTAGGGGACCCTCCCAATTGCTCCCAAGGCTTGCCTGGAGTCTCAGTTAAATTAGGAACGTTGAACATCATAAGGCTCAAGCCCTTACCATCCTTTGTCAGAAATTGAGTTTCCTATGAAATTTCTCTAGGTATATCTTAGAGATACAGAAAACTCACTGTCCACAAGGAGGTGGAAACATGGGTCTCAGCATAAAAGTTCTCTATACTGTAAATAAAGATCAAAAGTGAGCTTGAAGCTGCAAACTAGAAGAGAGGTCAATGAAGATGAAAAGATGGGGCAAAAACTACTTTATTTATCTGAAAGTGTCAATATTTGTAGGATATGTGTGGACGTGGTGTCTACGGACCACCATGGCACTGTATGATCAGGATCTTTCACAGTCTTCAGGATTAACCTAGTCAGCGCCCTCATTGTTCTGTATTGTCCTTGTGACTGTAATGGTGGGATCATGCCTCTTGAAGTTCAGGAAATGGGGATGAAATTCCTGAAGGCATCTACAACTATTCTCATGCATATAATGCTTCCTCGTCAAAACTTTTATCAATGTCTTCCAGGACAGGTTATATTCATAATTCCCAAGAGTATATCCATCAAGGATTGATTCTGGAGTAGGGATCTTGACTTGCTCATCAACAAATCCCAATAACGCCCCACTTAAGATCCAGCCATATGGGGTATAGGGTTAAAGAATTTGTCCATGTACTCGGTTCACAACTGTCTCCTGATTGATGTCAGAAATGAAGTACTCAGAGCTCACCTTATAAATGATCTTACAAGACCCAGACCAAAGAACATTAAGCATTTACTGTTGACCTCTGGGTCAATGGTGACAGAAGAGAATGGGGTCACCCTGTTGAAAAATGGGTAAGGAGGGTCAGCTGACATTAAATTGGGATGTCTACATTTCTGTAATAGTGACAATGCTTTGCATGGCTAGGCTTGAAGATGGACAATTTCAAAAGCCAAGTACCTCATGGTTAAATAAGAGTTCTCAGGCACAGAGTTATCAAGCAGGGGCTGAACACTACTTGGTACTTGGGGATCACGCCTGTATAGAGTGTGGGATCCACCAACGGATGTCACAAATATTTTGTTAAAGTGAGAAATTTACTTTTTAAATAAAAGTAATTAATAACGCTTAGTTAAAGTTTTTTATGTTTTTTATTGTTTAAGTGGGGCAAGCCAAAAAGGTCATTTTATCGATACTAGTATTTCCTATTTAAACTAGTTCAAATCCTGGGACCATGGGTATTTGGGGCTAAAGTATTATAAAGCTGAGTCATCCAAATTAGGTAATATAGGCTTTTGGCCTATCAGATCAAAAGATAAGTATTTTGAGGCAAAACTGACCCTTGTGGTAACAATTTGATAAATTGTACTAAACACCAGTGAGTAAAATCTTTGCACCTCAGAGGTGGTCAGACTCATGTGGTAATGATTGGGTAATTTGCACCCTATCATTGTCAAGTAAAATCTTCTCACCTCGGAGGAGATCAGACCCATGTGGTAACAAACACCTCAAATTTGACCAAGAAGTTGAAGCAATCCTATTATCAGTTCTTACCTTATTAAGCCAATTTTTGTTATAAACCATATTTTCCCAATAGTTAGGATTCCACCGAGAATCCGCCAAGGTCTTTCACCGTTGTACTCATTTCATTGATAACCACAATATTATTCAAAGATTGGGCAGGTGATGGGCCAATCATGGTAGCAGATTTGGGGGCACTAGTACTTCCAAAATTCTTTCCATAAGTCAAGAAGGAGAACGTCTGACATTGCCCCCCTCAAGAATATTGGGAGGGGTGTAGGGTCGTAGGAAGCAGCCGTGTACCCGGTTTATGATAATTTCTGTAGCCAAAAAGATTTTATAGAATACTCATTTCCTCTCTTATACATGATGGTAAATGGCCCTTCCCAGATTGATCCAAGTTTGCCACTATGTGGAGTTATGCGATTGTGGTAATATAAAACCATATATGACACAAGGAAAGAAGGTAAAGGAGCTCAGAGCTCATTGGCAGCTTGGCCTTCTTTAGTAACAATTTTAGCAGGTTGGTCATAGCCTCTGATTGAAGCTGCATGACGCAGTTTGCTAACCTTTGTATGGCTTTCTCAGGTTCTACTCCTCTAGAGAAAACATCCTTAGCTAGAAGATCAGGTATGCCCAGTTCCCTGCCATACAAAACTCAGAAAGTAGACATCTTTAAAATCTGATGATAGCTAATTCAATAAACCATAAGAGCGCTATGGAGATATTGATCCCAATGAAGGGGATCAGACAAAGCCATTTTTCGTAGGTTAGAAACCAAAATACCAATTGTTCGCTCCACTGTACCATTGGTTGATGGGTTATATGGAGCTGAGAATAGTTGCTGGGCTCCCATGGAAGCAGCCAAAATTTTGACTACTCTGAATGTGAAATTTTTCCCATTAACACAGAGTAGTACTTTAGGGCACCCATGTCGAGTGATGATAATTTTTTTAGTACTAGATGGTTCGAGTGATGATATTTAATGAATAAAGGTGGCAGTGGCCTTAGCAGTTTGGGCCGGCAACGCCACAGCTTCAACCCATTTCATGAAGTGGTCAATACCTACCAAAATATATCTATTTCCACCTGTGGTTTGAGGAAGCGGCCCTACTACGTCCAAGCTTATGGTATGGAATGGCTGTTGTGGGGTAGTCGGCTGATATTGATATTTAGTTTTGAGCCAAGACTGCTTCTTACATGTAAGGCAAGCATCCAAGACTTCAATGATGGCTTCCATGATTCCCTCCCAAAAATATCGATCCTTAATCCATTTGTAGGTTTTTTTCCTCCATGGCCCAAAGTCAAATGAGCTTTCAAGATAACAGTTACACATTCCGAGGGTCATAGGTAAGGCAACCACTTCGCCCCCACTTTTTATAAAACTTCCCGTTTTCTACTTTAGTGTTATGGGAGTGCTGGGCCAACATCCTCTGTACAGGCTCATCCTCATCTTCCCAGTCATTTGGGGTCATTAAAAGATCATACAGCCACTCCGCTTCACTGTTATCTAAGTGGAGGATGGGCAGCTGAGTTAACCCATCAACATTCATGTGGCGGGTTCCAGCGTGGTGTTCAACCTTCATATCATAATGCTGGAGCTTTAGAGCCCAGCGAGCTAACCACCCCGTAGGGTCCTTCATGTTTTGCAACCATTTTAAAGATGCGTGGTACATAATCACAGTGAAAGAGGTCCCATACAAGAAAGGGCGGTAATGCTTCACTGCTAGTAGAACGGCAAGACACTCCTTCTCAGTAAATCTATAGTTGCGTTCTGCCTTTGATAGCATCTTACTAAAGTACAAGACAGGATGATCTACCCCTTTTTCATCTAGTTGGTCTAGGATGGCCCAGACGGCATAGTCTGAAGCATCTGTAAACAAGATAAACGGTTTTTCATAATTGGGATGCCTTAGGATAGGCCGTTTTTGTAGCAGCAACTTCATGGTTTCATAAGCAGCCTTCTGTTCAGTGCCCCATTGAAAGGGGATATTCTTTTTAGTAACCGAACAAGGGGCTTGCTGAGTTGGGCAAACTTTGGGATAAACTGATGGTAATACCCCATCATCCCTAAAAATACCTGTATATCCCGTAGGTTTTTGGGAGGTGGCATTCTTGAAATCGCTTCCACCTTATCTTGTATGGGTTGATACCCTCTTGAGAAATGGTATGTCCGAGGAAGTTTAATTTCTTTTGGAAAAAAGTACACTTTAAAGGTTTTAACTTGATAGTTGAGCGGTATAAGCCTTGTAATAACTCCTTCAAATTATCAAGGTGTTCATTAAAGGACTTCAAAATATGGTAATGTCGTCAAGGTAGACGATAACGCATGTTAACTTAAGATCCTGAAAAATGTGATCCATCGCATGCTGGAAAGAGGCAGGTGCGTTACACAACCCTTGAGGTAATCATGTGAGTTGGAAAAGACCTTCACTTCATATCAACGCGCATTTCTCTTGATCTTGAGGGGATAGATCAATTTGTAAATAACCACTGGCCAAGTCCATGGCAGAGAAAACTTTGAGCCTGAAAGCTGAGCTAGGGCATCGTCAATGCATGGGATTGGATAACTATCCTTTTTCATAAGATTGTATAACCTGCAATAGTTCATAACTATCCGATGACCTCCATTTTTCTTCTTAATTAGCAAAAGGGGAGGTCCAAGGGCTTTGCGAAGGAACTAATAACCCCGCATCTAATAACTGCATGAATCGTCCTCATTTATTGTTCCTCCACCTTTGACTTGCGATAAGGTTTTGACTTAATGGGATGGCATCACCCACATTGATGGAATGGCACCAGCCCTTCATGTGGCCATAATCATTGTCCAACTTCGAGAATATATCACTATACTCATCCAGAAGAGTATGCACTTTCTCCAACTCATCTGAGGTCAGCTCATCCAAAATATGGACGTTTGGCAAGGTGCATATCAGGTTATCTGCGGGCAGGCCTAAATCTGCCCTTAAGCCAATAGAGTGGATTTGTTCAACTTCCTCCACAGGGAGTAAAAACCCTTGGCCCACCTCCTGATGCTTTCTTACAAGTATATCATTATCAGTGAGATTCCCCAACAATAGAGTAATAGGCCTCAGATAGGCTGGGTCTAAAACACCAGGCAATACCTGAGGCTCAACAGGGCTAATTCTGTTAATGCTTAAGAGGTGTAATAACAGTGGCGAGGGATTTTAAGAGTGATTTTCGTGTCTACCACCCGTCATTCACCAGGCTAAATCACCACTTCATCAGCTGCATAAAATGGAATACCTTTGGCAGCATCCATGGAATCAGGCAATTTTTTTGTATTTTGCCCAGAGGTGGTATAATGTATAGGTAAAGCAGAAAGCGGGTACTCAACTATGTAAGAGTATTCCTTCTTGCTGAGTTCTTTATTGGCTAGAACTAAGGGGACTTTATAATTGAGCAACAACAAGAACCTTTGCTTCATATTTATAATGCCTTCATATTCAATCATAAACTGAGTACCTATAAGCATATCATAAGTGTTATTATCCAAAGCCACTGCGGGGGCTGATAGAATAAGCTTCCCAATACAAATGGGAAGGGATGAGTAAGCACTCAGTGCGTGGGTGTTGTTGGGACCAGCGGTTCCAAAGTCTTAGTTATATTCTAAGTCAGGTGCTAATTTGATCTTTTATATCAATTTGGAAGAGATTGCATTCACTGGGGATCCTGTATCTAGGATAGCCATCACCCAAACTTTTTGGATAACAACTTCAACCTTCGTAAGTATCCCCCCAAAAGTGGGTGATAGCGCTAAGACCTCCTTAAGATGAAAAGTGGTAGTTAATTTGACCGCGGTCTCAGGGTAACTTTCCAGGATGGACTGCATAGTCTGGCCATGCTGGAGAGGGCGGATAAGGTTAGACAACACCTCATCCGCGTCACTGGTAGTATCTTGATGACCTGTTTTCCTGCAACTTGACGGAGATATGTCTATTCAGGTATGGTGGATTCATCTACTCCTCCAGCATTCAAGCAATCGGGGACTTCTACTTCAGAAGGTACTCCTACAACAAAATAACCAATCTCATCGGTTCCTCCATCCAATTCATCCCCAGGGGTATTGATAATGCGAGGTAATGGAATAAGTTGTTTAAATAAGTCAGGCACATGAGATTTGTCAGCAATAGGTGTGCCTTTCCCTATGCTGACATTGCTTTTCCCTGCTCTTGTTCCTCGGCGTCAGCTTTCTTTTTCCAGCACACAGCCTCCTTGTGTCCGAACTTGTAGCAGTATTCGCACTGAGGGCGTTCAGGACGTTTTTCTTTGGGGTTTTGCTCTTCAGGGCCCATTATTTGAAGGGGCTCCTTCTTGTCTTCAATAGCTAGGGCTCGAGGCTTAGGCTTTGAATCCTCAATGGTTAAAACGTGAGGACGAATTACTGCTCCTCGTAAAACTTTGGGCTTATGGAAATCAGCGACATCTAATAACGCCTCCTTGATGTCTTAAATGGTATGGAAATAGCGTTTAACTGAGGTGATGTGCATCGCTAGTGGAGGGTAAGAAGCCACTCCAGTCAAAACGGCGGCTACAGCATCATCCAATGTCAACATCTTTGAGGTTAATAACGTCTGTGCTTCCATATAGAATCGTTCCACAAAGGCAACCACTGACTCTCCTTTTCAGATACTCATACGCATTAAAGCTTTCTTTTTCATACTTAAAGCCTGTTTTGAGTTAACACATGTTTATGAGGGCCTCTTTAACCTCGGACCAAGTGCTAAGAGCATCCATGTGTGAGACCATCACCTCCTGTGCCATGCGGCTCAAACAGGAAAGTATATGTTTGGCCTTCTGACGATCCGTTGCTCCTTTTATAGCTGCTTCATAGACGTATAAAAATGAAGCAATGCTGCCTTCACCGGGGATAAACTTTTCTTTAAACGTCAGTTTAAATGAACTATAAACCCCCTGTAAGGGTATGAACAGCTGGAGCTTCTGTTTCTAGGGTTTCAGAGCGGTAGTTTAACTGGTTAAAAGTCTGTGAAAGGCGATTGTACTGGTCATGCATGGCTTCAAGACAGGTTTCCATTTTGGAGAGGGCTTCTAGGGGCCTATACTCACATAGTCTCAGTCAAGCTTCAATCCCTAATTTATGAGTTTCAAGATCTTCCACTCGGCTCTCCATTGCATTGACTTGAAAAAGAAGTTGTGACACCGGCAAGCTTAAATTTTATTTAAGCAGTTTCCACGGCTTCCACGCGGTTCTTCAGCTCTTCTTTCATTTGTTTACATCCTTCATTGTCACGAAGGTGTGAGCTTGGGCCTTGTACTCCATCCTTGATCTTCTCATACTTCTGCTTGACCTGTGTTAATCAACTAAATACTTCCTTCAACAGCACAGGGCTTTCCAGAGAAGCTTTTACCACTTTTGCTTCGGTTTTGCATTCAGTCAGGCGACGTGCCAAATATTTGGTATTTTCAAACGAAGCTTTGAGAGCTTGCTCATTTTCTAGCTGAACAACCTTTGTCGCAAGGGTGGTGGTGACACTAGATGGTTTAAGCAACAGACGTCGTTCAAGCTCATCTACATGTGAAAAGGCCTGAATTAACTGTCGCTCCACCACAGTCACATGCTGTTCATATTCCTCACGAGGGACGGAGTCAGGGGCTGGAAGATCCCGGGGTGTTTGCTCATTATGTTTTTCAAGTTCATTAGCAAACTCCTCCAACAACTAGCGGGTGCTAGCGGTGGAAGCGTTCAGTTCATCCCAGAATATCTTCATGGCCTCTACAACATAATTTACAATCCCAGTGTCCATAATAGTAAGTCAGTCATGCAGCTGTATGATGAAGTTACAATCAGCTTCCACACCAGATCTGACTGCTCCAAGATGTTCAGAGGTCAGTTGGTACAACTTAACATAGGCTAAATTCAGAGCTTCATGAGTATCTAGGTGTCAATATAACTCTTCGTGATGTCCAGCTAAGAGATGCATCATGTGTACCAAGGCAGGGTGAGCAAACTTGCGTATATAGGTGGTCAAACTTGTAAGCTGACCATAGCTCTCTGGGATGACACTAGTCTCATAGAGAAACAAGTGGCGTTCCTCTACCAACGATGCTCATTCGCGAGATGCAATGCCACCAGGATTAAAGTATGATGAGTAAAATCTCTCACGGCTTCAGTAGCTGGACAGGTGATGCAACGAGACTCAGTTATTAATATGTGTTCAAATCGTTCTTCTTCTCCAAACAACAAAGCGGTAGGGCTGTCCATTCGATCATTGTCTTCAGCCCCTTCCCCATTTTGCACCCAATGTGTGACACTCTCCATTACTTTTAATACTTTATTGAAGTATTCAGGTTGACCCCTGTAGTGAGCACCAGGTTGTGGGATCCACTGATGGATGCCACAAATATATTGTTAAAGTGAGAAACTTACATTTAAGAAAAGTAATAAATAGCAATTTGTTAAAGATTTTTATGTTCTTTATTGTTTAAGCAGGGCAAGCCAAAAAAGGTCATTTTTCCAATACTAGTATTTCTTATTTAAACTATTTCAAATCCCAGGACCATGGGTATTTGGGGCTAAAGTATTATAAAGCTGAGTCATCCAAATTAGAGAAATATAGGAATTTGGCCTATCAGATCAAAGATAAATATTTTGAGGCAAAACTGACCCTGTGTGGTAATGATTTGATAAATTGTATCCAATCACCAACAAGTAAAATCTTTTCACCTTAGAGGCGGTCAGACTTGTGTGGTAATGATTTGTTAATTTGCACCCTATCATCGTCAAGTAAAATCTTCTCATCTCGGAGGTGATCAGACCCATGTGGTAACGAACACCTCAAATTTAACTGAGAAGTTGGAGCAATCCTATTATCAGATTTTACCTTATTAAGCTGATTTTTGTTATAAACCATATTTTCCCAATACTTAGGATTCCACCGAGAATCTGCCAAGGTCTTTTCACCATTGGTACTCATTTCATTTATAACCTCAATATTATTCAAAGATTGGGCAGGTGATGGGCCAATCATGGTAGCAGATTTGGGGGCACTAGTACTTCCAACATACTTTTTCATAAGTTAAGAAGGGGAATGTCCAACATAGAGCTATAAAAAGAGAAAAATTAATAAATTGAGGGTATCTTATTCATTAAGTGAGCAAGGCGCTGGAAAAGTAATGGTTTTAACAGGTAGTTTTGATGCAGCCATCTTCTGCATGATAGAGACAGGGGTTCTATTAAAAATTCCCACCTACTCATTGGTTGAAGGGTTGTAAGGGGAGGTGATTTTCTAGGTAGTTTAAGAGCAAAGTTAGTTCTTGGACTATCTGCGAGGTGAAATTTAGTCCATTGTCCAGTAGTAAAGTTTGTAGACATTTATCTGGATGATAATGGATTGAATAAAGAATAGGGCCATGGCTTTCACGGTGGTAACAGCACAGAAATTGCTTTCCCATATAATTAAATGGTCCACAGCTAATAGGATATGTTTATGGCTGTGTAACTTAGTGGACAGGGCCCACAACATCACTTCTGACAACATTAAAGGAACCTGACAGAGCCACAACTGAATTCTGAAATTGGGGGCTAACACCAATCAAGAGATCAACAAGTTATATAGGCCATTAGAACTTCCTGGGTGGTCTCAACTGTTTGGTCCTGGTATCATTGTTCTTTCAGCCATCATGGATACTTTTTAATTGCACCATGCCCCACAGTCATATGTGTAAGTCCAGGGGAATGCCCTCTATGTGTTGATTGGGCCCTCTAACCATTTCCAAGCAAAAAGGCTCTGAAGAGGGTGGCTGTACCCTTTGCCACCCAGGGTGATCATGCCCACATGGTAACAAGTGCTGGGTAACGGCTCTCTCTCTTTGGATCCCACCCCTGGTTCCCACATTCACCTCTCCTGAACTTGTACGCCTAATCAGGGAAATTTGCTCTGAAATTGCCGAAATGAAGTCAATCAGTCTGAAAATGAGTGGAAACAAGCCCAATGATCGGGATCCACACAGTCAAAAAGGAATGAAGATTGACCCATTGGCCAGAATAACAGGCTGTTTCAATTTGGTCAACACTCAATCATCAGAATTAACCCCTCCCAAAATTGTCAGGGATGATCCCCAATGTGCAGATAGCAGTATCTGACACCATTGATGATAGTTTAAAGCTCCCTTCTGGCCAATTGGGTGTTGCGGCCAATGCAACGCCTTTAACTAAACAAATGGCCCAGCGACTGGTCATGGGCAGGTTGTGCATCCTGAACCCATTCCCAACCAATTGGAACTGCCCCTATGTGGGGTGGCATTGGGGGATTCCCATTGCTCGTTGGGCTAGATGCAAATTTCCAACCGCCAGAAATGAAGTTGAGTCTCAGTTTGGGCATTCTAGGTGAACCAACAGCAACTAAGCCTGCCACCAACTCCTTCGATGTCAGGTCCCAGTGGACTTATCTGTCCCCAATCCAAAAACAATTCACCAGTTAGGTCAAACTTGAGGGACTTAATCCCAGCTTGTTTCCTGTCCAATTAACTACTATTTAATCAGTTACATTGCACTGAGAAAATTGTTGGTCAATTTTTCTTCCTTAAATTTTCCAATAAAAACCTTCCCAAAATTTAGTTTTTTATGTTGAAAAAATAAACCGCCTTTTGCGCTGACACTCACATACCCCTCAGGGTTAACAGCTGTATTCATCTGTTATTTAATTATGTGCCTGTACAAGTTTCTGGATCACTGGCAGTTATTTGTGCAACTTTTTCCAGTTTCATATCCGTCATACCAGCAGAAGTGGCTTTGCATTCTGATTTGCCGTTCAGGTGCTCTGGAACTTAGGCTGGCAGGCTGGTTTAATTCTCACTTGCTGTTTGCCTGACATAATTAACCAACCATTATTCCTAACCATTTCTGTCTTTCTTGTCAATATTGGCATAGCAATGGCCCCTTCTTTGCACATGAACCTGGTTATGGAGAAAATTTTTCCTGTCCATAATAGCCTATATCCACTCTAAATATCAAATCCACACCACATAGTTGCTATGGCTATTGTGCCCATGTCAGTAGGATCTGACATTCTGGCTTGCAACAAGCTTACTCCTACTATGAACCTAGCAGGTTCCCCTGACCCCACTACCATCTCTTCAGTATCACTGGATTCATCCACAACTACCAATAAAGAGAACTTAGCTTATTCTTATTACCCATAAAGGTTAGTGTTGGGTCCCATCACATCTCCTTTGAGGCCCTGGTGGATACCAGAGACGTGGGCAATTTTATGAGTGCTGATTGGCCCAACAATTGAAACTTGACCTGGATGTAGGCCCTTTAGTGATGGTTGCATCATCAGCCTCCCAAGCCTCATACCTGGTTCGCTGACCAGTTACATTCTCAATACACCAGTTCGCCTTCTGTGATCAGTTCTCATTAATGCCAAACCTAATTTCCCAGTTATCTTAGGATCCAGTTGGTGGCATCAGCAACATGTTAGGATTCATCTAGAGTCATATACGTTGTCTTTTGACAATGATCAAACTGAGGAGAATTCCCTTTAGTTTATACTCTCAAGAAAGCCCAAGGTCGTAGTTCCATAACTTCCCTCGTTTCCCCTTCAGGCCTCCCATCTGATTTTCCCAATGAATTGAAGTGCTACCAGAGTATTTTCAATTTTGAAAAGGCAGACCAAATCCCCCCTCACACCAAATTTGACTGTGAATTCCGTATGACAGAACAGTTGGTGAATATCAACTGCCCGTTGTATCCCCACACAGCAGAGGAGGAGGTTGCACTCAATAATTGGTTGGACTATATGCTGATAAAAGGATGGTTGTTTAAGGAGACATCATCAGTTACATCTCCCATCATCTTTGCTAGAAAATCCGATGGTTCCCTCCATCCCTGCGTGGATTACGGACACTTAAACAAAGTCACAGTTCACAATCCCTACCCCCTACCTTTAGAGCATATGATTAGCTAAGCAATCTCCAAATCTCGGGTGTTCTCTAAGCTGGATCTCACCAATGCCTTTAACCAGATTCTGATAATGGAAGGTCAAGAATAATTATCAGCGATCCAGATAAAGCAAGGCATTTTCCAATTCCGTGTAATGCCCTTCAGGCTGAATAATGCCCCCACTATGTTTCAATGTATGATTGACAGTGTACTGGGTGACCTCCAGTTTACTTGCGCGGTTGCTTATATTGATGACATCCTGGTTCACACCCTGACTCACAAACAACATGATATCGACTTGGAAGAGGTCATGGATGCTTTGCATAAGGCGGGCTTTTTTGTTAAGCCTTCCAAATGCGAGTTTTATAAGGAGGAAGTTACAATTCTTGGGGTTCTGTCCTTAAGGATGGCTACGCGATTCCCCCTAATATGTTGGATGCTATTCGAAAATGGCCTACCCCAACAACCCAGAAACAATTATGGAGTTTCTTGGGAACCATTTATATTCCTAAAGAAATTTTCCCTGGCCCTTTCCCAGTTGACGGCCCCATTCCACCCCTTCACCAGCAATAATGTACTGTTTTGTTGGACACCCAAATATCAGCAGACGTTTGAGTTGATCAAAGATGTATTCTTATCCCCTCCCATCCCGAAACATAAAATTTTGCAAAACTGTATATTGTTGCATGCGATGCTTCCTTGGTGGCAATAGGGGCAGTGCTGCTCTTAGAGCATTATGTCTTGGAACATCCAGTTGCCTATTTTTCCCAGAGTTTACATCTATGGAGCAATCCTGGGCCATTTACAATAAAGAGTTGGTAGCCTAGCATGGGCATAACTCATTGGTGGTACCTGTTACAGGATGCTCAGCATGAGTTAACTGTTTGCATGGACCACCAAGATCTCTTGTATTTTCGTGAACCTCAAAAATTGGTGCATTGACAATACCAAACTTATTGGGACTTGTGCAGTTTCAATTTCATATACAAGTTCATAAAAGGTGCACTTAACGTACTTCCCAATTTTCTCAGCTGCAACCCCGCCCACTGTCCCACGGATATGGAAGAAGTGGACCTCATTACTTTAATTCCCACTGCTCAAATTTTGTCACTTTTCCCCCATCATCTCTTCCGCCAACCTTGCTCCTGACGCCCCACTTGTTGATCAGGTCTTAGCTAGCCAAATGACCTGCCCCATAGGGGTGGAGTTATTTGAGCAATTGACCCTTCAAAATCATAAAGACTCTCTATACTCCTTGGTGGAAGGACTCATCTATTTTAGGTCTCAAATTTGGGTTCCCCCTCTTTTCTGAGCCGAGGTATTTCATGCGCATCATGACCCTCCCAAAATCAGCCATATGGGCAACAAAAATGCATCAAACTGATAAAGCGAACCTATAACTGGGTGGGCTTAATGAAGGAAGTTCTGATTTGGATCGCCAATTGCGTTACCTGTGCTTGGGCAAAGTTGGACCGCTCAGGAAGAAAGGGACTCCTGCACCCATTACAACAGGCAGAGGGTCCATGGATGTCAGTGTCTTTGGACTTTATTGTCAAACTCCTCTGTTCTAATGAGTTTATGGCAGTGATGGTGGTAGTTGATTGCTTCACCAAATTTTCCATTTTCATTCCCTGTAATTCTGCGATCACATTTGAAGAGACCTCTCATCTCTTTGTACGCCATGTGTTCTAAATGTTTGGCCTCCCACAGGATATCATCAGTAATCAGGGATCCCAATTTATAGCGCGATTTTGGAATGAGCTTTTATCCATCCTAAAAATCACCCTCTGTTGCTCCACCGCTTACCACCCCCAGTCCAAATGGGCAAAGTGAGCGGGTTAGCCAATTTTTGGAACAGTATTTGCGCTGTTACACTTTGGCCACCCAGGATACTTGGGCTGATAACCTCCCTCTCACCCAGTTCGCCTATAACAATGGTACTCACGACTCTACTGGGTTTCTCCATATGAGGCAACGTTAGGTTATAACCCCTCCTTTACAGTAAGTCCTTGTATATGCCCAGAGGTTCCTGCTGCCGCAGATCACATTGAGAATATCCGATTGACCCAGTCCTTAGTATGGGAGCACCTCACAAAAGCTATTGATGATTAAAAATGGTTCGTGGATTGCAAATGGCTTCTGGGGGACAATATTGCAGTGGGCTTTCACGTCATGTTAGACACCCGCCATCTGCAGATGCTGGTACCATCCTGAAAGTTTTTTAAGCAAACGTTTGGGCCCCCACCTGGTGGAGGAAGACTTGGGCTTGGCGCTTTTTGGTTAAAACTGCCAGCTCATTTATTCAGCATCCCATCTTCCATGTGTCTCTGTTGTCCCAGTCAAGGGGATTGTCCTCGTGGAATCTGAACCCATTGTAATAGAGGATGCTGAGGAAGCCGAGGTGGAAAACATCTTGGCATCCCACAAGTCCTAGCGGTCAGTCCAGTATCTTGTGGCTTGGAAAGGGTATCCGGCTTATAAAAACAGTTGGGTGAAGAATTGAAATTGTGCTAACTGCATGGAGCTGGTTGATGCATATCATGAATCTCACCCCAATAACCCTATCCCCCAAAAAAGTTGCAACAGTCATGGCGATCAAATTACCCAAGGCACAAATAAATGTGGCCCTGTTGCAGTTTCCTGGCGGTGGTGCCCTTCCTGTGGAAAAAGGAAAGGGTAATGTAAGTCCAGGGGGAACGTCCCCTGTGTATCAATTGAACCCTCTTCCCATTTCCAAGCAAAAAGGCTCTGAAGAGAGTGGCTGTACCCCTTGTCACCCAGGGTGATCTCGCCCACATGGTAGACGTGCGCTGGGTAACAGCTCTCCCTCCTCAGATCCCTCCCCCAGTTCCCACATTCACCTCTCCTGAACTTGTACACCTGATCAGGGAAATTGCACCAAAATTGCTGAAATGAAGTTGATCAGTCCAAAAACAAGTGTAAATGAGCCTGATGATCAGGATCCACACAGCCAAAAAGGAATGAATATTGACCCATTGGCCAGAATAACAGGCTGTTTCAATTTGGTCAACACCTTGATTATCAAAATTAACCCCATCCCAAAATTGCAGGGGATGATCCCCAATGTGCAGGTAGCAGTATTGGACACCATCAATGATAGTTCGAAGCTCCCTTCCAGCCAATTGAGCATTGTGTCTGACACAACGCCTTTAGCCAAATGAATGGCCCAGCGACTAGGCATGGGAGGGTTGGGCATCCTGAACCTGTTCCCAACCATTTGGAACTGCCCCTAAGTGGGGTGGCCTTGGGGGATTCCTGTAGCTCATCAGGCTAGATAATGTCATGCCAACTGCTGGAAATGCAGTTGAGTCTTTGTTGGGCATTCAAGGTTGAACTGACAGCAATACAGCCTGTCACTGACTCCTTTGATGTCATTTCCCAGTGAACTTATTTGTCCCCATTCCCAAATAATTCGCCAGTTATGTCAAGCTTGAGGGACCCAATCCCAGCTTGTTTCCTCTCCAATCAACCACTATTTAATCAATCACATCGCACTGATAAAAACTGTTGGTCAATTTTTCTTCCTTATATTTTCCATTAAAAACCTTCCCCAAAATTTAATTTTTTATGTTGAAAAATAGATCACCTTTTCCACCAACACTCACACACCCCTCAAGGTTAACGGCCATATTTGTCTGGTATTCTATTATGTGCCTTTATGAGATTCTGGCTTACCAGCAGTTATTGGTGAAACTCCTTTCCTTTTTCATATATGTCATACCAGCAGCAGTGCCTTTGGCATTCTGGTTTGCCATTCGGGTGCTCTGGCACTTAGCTTGCAGGCTGGTCTAATTCTTACTTGCTGTTTGCCTGACAATATGCTATACTAAGATAACATCTGTTTGGGAAGAAGGACGGATATAACTGAGCTATTTCATGTGATTTTCTTATACAACATTAACTCTTTATTTTTAGTCTCTCACGTCATCTTTAGGACCTCAGCTTAAATTACAGGAGTCTCCCACTTCCAACACTTGGAACTTCTAATTAAATATATAGTTGGTTCTCTTTGGTGTCAGGGCAGCTAGTACTGTCATCCTCAATAGATTATTGGCTTTCTGATGAATTGCTCCTGTGTAATGAACAATAGTAAATAGCGGTTCTCAAGTCTTAGGAACCATTTTTCTAAGCTACTCAGGTCCTTATCTGCTGCAGCCATTGTGGAAAGATATGATCAGTAATAACAGTGAAATGGGTGGCATATAAGTAAGGCCAAAAATGCTTGATAGCCAATAAAACATCCAGGCACTCGTGCATGGTAATGGTATAATTCCGTTCATCCTTGATCAGGGTTTTTCTGAAGTAAGCCATGGGGTTATCGACCTGATCTTCATCGTGCTGAGCTAGGATGGCACTAACAGCGACATCACGCAAAACTGTGTATAGCAAAAAGGAGTGATCGAAGTGTGTTTTAGCCAAGATAAGGTTAGTGCAAAGAGAAGTCCTCAACGCATAAATACCTGCTCTTGTTCAGGATTCCAATCAAAATGTACATTCTTCTGTAGGAGGTAGACTAAGAGCTCATCTAAGTTGGCAAACTGATGAATTAACTGGGGATAATAGCCCACCATGCCCAGGAATACTTGAATATTTAGGCTAAGAGGGCGTGATATCAACTTAATGGAGTCAACCTTACCTTGGATGGGCTGGATACCAGCTTTTGAATTTTGTGTCTGAAGAACTCTATCTCATATTGGAAAAAGGGGCACTTTAAAGGCTTAAGCTTTCCAACAACTTTTTGAGATGGTTAAATACTTCCCATAGGTGTTCCACATGTTATGGAAAGTTTGCAAGAAGACAATGATATAATCGAGGTACACGAGGACAAAGGATAGCATCAAGTCCCCTAGTAACCCATCCATGGCACTTTGGAAGGTAGTAGGAGCGTTGCAAAGGCCCTGGGGTATCCTCTTTGGCTTAAAATAGACCCTAGTTGGCTATGAGCACAAATATAGTTGATCTTTGGGGCGAGCTCTAATTGCTAATCCTTTAATAAGATTCATGGTGAAAAATTATTGTCCCCAGTAACCAAGTGGAAATAATTATCGATCCAGGGTAAGGGTTAACTGTCCAAATTGGTGGTGGAGTTAAGCCATCAATAATCCATCACCACTTGATGACTGACAACCTTCTTCTAAACTACTAGGAGAGAAGAGCCAAATACTACGCAAAGGCACGAATAGTTTGGTTATAAATAGTTTTTTGAGCTCAACAGCCACTATGCATCTTCAAATTTACTTTTTTGATAGGGATGTGACTAAATGTGGGAGAATCCCCAGTCTCAATTTTTTGCAAAACGCTATTCATTAACTCAAAATTATAGGTAGAGGTTGAGAAGAGGCCCAAGTGTTCTTTTCAGCAATTTATTAACTTGGCATTTGCTCACTAGTGAGCTCTTTCCTAATATAGGTGTTGACCTGAACTACTGATGTGGGGTTTTTAACCCAAACTCTTTTAAAGCGCCAAAGCTACAGATATCATCGTCGGCCTCTACAGGAAGGAGACAAACATAAGCGGCAGGAGTATTAGGACCTACTATCCTAGGTTTGTCAGCGAATTTGTCCAATAAAACCAATATGGATCCATCATAGGCGAGATCTAATATTTAATACATGTTAGGCATCCTTAATGGATGTGTTATACAGGCCCTGGATTTCGAGCAGTTGTCTGAAGAAATTATTGATATAAACCTAGGTGTTGACAATAATCTGGGACTTTGGTGGTATAGTGGTTTTCTTAGGCAAAAATTTTTGGTATGCCTTCTTTGCCATCTACCACAGGAGGGGTTGTATACTAGAAGTCCTTACATAATACTCAAGCCATTCACTCCAATCTTCACTCTCCACAAGCAAGCCCAAACTTTGACCACCTTTTTGGCGTTGTGGGAGGTTTCAAAACTAGTGAGACCCTGCATTCTAAAAGTGATAAAAACTCCTCATCATAGTTCATAATGGTTGAATAATCTTAAAGAAAATGGGTACCTAAGAGAAGGTCATATCTCTGATTATTCAACACAGTGGTAGGGTATTCATGGAGTCTTCCCAAGGTGGATAAGTAGAGAGGAATATGCGCCAATGGATCAAATATATTGTGATCCAGCTGTTCCATATTCCATGTAATGGGGCAAGTCCATAGAAATTTTGACGCACTTCATTAATGTAGATGAAATAAAATTCACAGGTAACCACTGTTGACAATGGCGTAGACATGTATTTTGTGGATTCAAATGGCAATGCATGCAATTAAGCTCCTAAACTGCAAAAGGTAGAGTGAAAAACATAGGAGAATCAGCAGAAGGAGAGTTAGAATAATCAGGTTCATCATATAAATAAGTACCAAATCATTTTATTACGATATGACGGCAATAGGATCATTAGAGATTGCTAAACGTTTTTGAAGCAGTTCAGATGTTGGATATTTGCCCTCACGGATCCAAGAAAAGAATGCTGTGGTTCAAAATGGGCTGATGCGGAGAAAAATTAGGCATTTATGGGTTTCCAATAATAAGGGTGATATAGGTAATTTAAATGATTTTATCAGCCAAAAGACTCTGGCCAAATCTCGGTGGAACCCCACAAATTTTGGGTTAAACTATTGTAAATACTAAACGGGCAATTAGCATGAAGTTGGGCAGTCAATTGCCCTGACTATGTGAGGGATCTTGAGGAGTACATCAGCAGTTTCTCACCCTTCCATGCCCAATTCCCTCTAAACACTAAGTGGTCACCACCCGCTTTTATAGGAGAGGTGGATGTCCCCCAAGGTGAAATAATTTATTGGAAGGGATTGGCTGAAGTTCATTGTATTGTTACCTCACAAGTATGTCTTGACAAACAATATCTCCTCATCTATTGTGCAGCCAAGGTGAAGCGAGTTTTCTAAGTTTAAGTATGCTATTTTTGCATATTACCAAATTCAGACAGTAACAAGCTATCATGATTTATTACTTAATTTTCTTTGACCTTCACTTCAGTTTAAATACTGGCCAGTTGGATATTGTGAGGGTCGCATTTCTCTTACCCATGTGGCACTAAAATAAACTATAAAACTTAAATTTTTTTAGTTTTTAGTGCTTACATATATTAACATTTTAAGTGGTTTTAACCCTTTTTTATTGGAGTTTAGGCTTTGCACACCAGAAAGATCAATCCTACCCTAAATTCCAACAAGTTTTGCTCACTACAGGAGTAGTACACCACAATAAATTATCAAAAATGGAGGGTGTTGGAGTGAACAACCCTTGCAACCTCCCCACTTATGTTAAACGTCATCTAGAAGCCCTTGAATAACAACTAGCAAGCGCTTTTTCAACTTTTAAAAAGCTCAAACAACGCCCATTCAAATGTCCCTTAAAGGATAATTTCACCCCTGGCGAGGGTAATATTTCTTCATTCTTATACGTTTTTGAAGCAGTTATGGAAGGAGCGACTGAGCACCAGAAGGTCAAGAACATCCTTCCTCCTTTAATTCGCTTGGCCCAAGAACTGATGGTCCCTTATATGGATACACTACACACCTGGGCCGATGGTAAAGAAGCTCTTATATCAGAATTTGGATCCAAACAGAGTTTAACTAGAGAAAACAGGATTTTTGCAGTTTAGTATGTAAATAGGTGAATGGATCACTGCCTTTGCTGAGTGATTCTATCTTGCTGCTTCGAGGTTGTAAGCATCTAACATTTTAAATTTTTATGATGCCATCGCAGCTATGTTATATGAGTTAGCTTCCCAACCTATTTAGATTGGCATATCATCTCCCTAAAGTGAACTTTTAAAAACGTCTGGGACATAAAAGAAGCCTTATTATATGGTGCTGATTTGTATACCTGTGTAATAACCAACATGTTTGTGATGAGATTTCAGGTTTGGACTATTGAGGAGTGCACAACTGAAGCCCAACGGAGGAGGCTATGTTGACTCCTATGCAGATTACTACTATGAGACCAGCACTGGCGGTGCAGCTCACACCTGATATTCTTTCTCCTAGCCAGCCTGAGGTTCTCAAACCAGTAAATATTTTTGCATAATCATCAATGGGGCAACGCTCCCGCCCCTCATCTTGCCACCACTATCAGCTTGTTCCATCTAACAAACCTCTTCAAGTAATTCAAAAGCCTGCTCCTAGGCTTAAAACCCTTTATCAGGTGACATTCACCCCACCAACAATGAGTTTAAGAAACTAATTACTAAAGTTTAATCACCTGTTTCCCCAAGGCTCCCAGCTGCTGATCAACCCAAAGCTGGCGTAGTTAAAGAATCCACCTCCACGAAGCTATCTCCTCCAGCAACTCTAACTAAACCATTTAGCCATGAGGACGCTCAAACCTCTCCTTCCGGTGACAGTCACTCCAGACAACCATGGGTTCAAGGACAAGGATGCTCAAGCTAGGCCGCCTGCTCCTCCAGTGATCATCACTGCGGATGGGCCCCCCAGCTACTAAGGTTATGGCCTCCACCTCCAACTGCTCTACTAGCGGTCACCCAATGTATGTGGGCAACCCTTCAGATGATGTGTCTGAAGAGGGTTATGAGGACGTTGGCTATCATGTTCTAGGTGCCCCTGTTGAAGTTTTAAATCCAGATCGTCTGAACCCTGAAGGAATAGATAAAGCCCTGATCCCTCAAAAAACCTACCTTAATCAAAAACTGGGGTGCCCTGAGGTTATTGATACCTCTAGCATGCTGACCAGGTTATTGTTTCGCTGATCATACCAATTCATCATGTTCATACCTTACAATTCATTAAAGATAACTATACTAAGACAGCTAAAAAGCTTGCCTCTACTCTCCATATTAAGAAAATATTACGCTCCCCCATAATTTCTGGTGGTACCATAATTGAGTAGAGGTCGTTATTCAATAAGTCTGTGCTAGGGCTATCTTGAAAACTGGATCTCTTGTGAATGTTCTCTCTTCCAAGATGATCAAGAAGATTAAGCTAACTCCTGATCTTGAATGTACGCAGGAGTTTAAGACAGCAGGTCCCAACAACACCCGTGCTATTGGAGCCTACATCTCATTGCTATTTAAATTGGAATGCTCATATTGTCAGCTCCTGCTGTGGCCTTAGATAATAATGCTTATGATATGCTTATTGGCATACAGTTTATGATTGAGTATGATGGTATAATCAACATGAAACAGGGTTATCTCTTTCTACTAGGTTATGAAGTTCCTCTAATCTTCATAAAATCAAAACCCCATAAAAAAGAATACTCCTGCTTATTTAAATACCCATCCATTTCTTTACTTTTATCTATATGACCTCTGGACGCAACACAAAAAAGTTATTAAAATCGGTGGACGCTTTGCAGGGCATTCACTTTTTAAGATTAGGAGGAAAAAATCAAGGCTGGTGAACAACGGGTGGTCGCTACCAATATTACTCTACTAATCCCTTGAGCCTGTCTGCCGCACATAACAAGCATTGATGGAGTAAGCTCTTTAGAACCTCAGGTGTTGCCAGGTATACTAGACCCCGCCTGTCAACGACCCATTATTATTCTATTGGGAAACCTTACTAATAAACCCATCATGTCAAAAAACATCAAGAGATAAGGAAAGGTCTGCTAATTACCATTAATGAGATTAGTAGAGTCCACTTTATTGGGTCAACAGTGGATATGTATCTACCCTTTGACCAGATGGTATGTACTCTGCATAACTTTTACTTCTCAGATGACCTAACCCCAGATGAGCTTAAGCAAGTTCATTCTTTATGGATACTTATAGTGATTTTTTCTTTCAGACCAACACGTATTATGGGCATATGAAGGGGTGGATCCACTCCGTTGATACTATTGATGCCCAACATATTCAATCTAAACCTTATCATAGGTCCAAGGTTTGTGCAGTAAATGAGGATTAAACCCAAGCAGTTATTAGACGCTAGGCTATTAGTAACATCACAAAGCACTTGGGCGTCTCCTCTCTTGCTGATCAAAAAGAAGAATGGAGGTCATCAGGTAATGATGGACTACCTTAAATTAAATAACCTCACTAAAAAGGATAGCTATTCTATCCCATGCATAAATGTTGCTATTGCACAACTCTCCTTATCTAAATACTTCTCAGTCATGGGCTTGGCCAGAGGATAAAAAGGATGGATCTTTCTCCATAAGGTCAGGAGAAATGTGCTCTCATTTGCAGTGAAGGCTTATTTCAGCCTACCCGCCTACCCCGAGGGCTGGGCAATGCGCCGGCATCCTTCCAGTGTGCAATGGATAATTTGTGTGACCTCAAGCTAAGTTGTGTGATCATCTATCTCAATGACATCACCATCTTTTCAGAAACGTTCACTGATCATCTTGCTCATAAAAACGAGTCTTTCAACGCATGCGTGCTTCTAACATCAAATTGAAACCGTCAAAATGCTCCCTCTTCCAAAAAAGCTAGATTCCTCAGACATGCTATCTCTAAGAAGGGATTCAGCCTTTACAAGATAAGGTCAAAGCTATCTCAAAATACTTTCCCCTACATACTTTGGGACATTCATGTATTTCAGGGCATGATGGTGTATTACCATCAGTTAATTCCCAAGATTTATAAGATCAGTAAGCCTCTTGTTCGACTATTGGTTAAAATCACCCCTTTTTATTGGGGTACAGAACAAGCAGCTGCTTTTGAAATGCTGAGCAACTGTTACAACAACGTCCTATCCTTCAACGTCTGGATTATAATAAACTTTTTATCTTGTTTACTAATGCCTTAAACTACGCCATTTGGGCCATCTTAGCCCAACTGGATGAAAATAGTGTGTCTTTTTTTAGTACTAGATGGTATGGTGTGTCTTGAAGTTTTTAATTACCCTTCTAATTGGGAATTTTTTCTCTCAAAGTTACTTGGGTGGATTCTCCAAAAAGTGATAAATTAAAATAAAAGCATGTTATAATTTGACCCTATAGTTATTAATTTAAGGATTGAATATTTATAGGTATTAAAAATAGCTCAGATCTATCTGAGCTAATTAATCACCAAATGATTAAATCTCCTATCCCTTAATTGGGATGAGACTGATCGTTAATATTAACCTTGATAAATTTAGATAAATTACGCTCCTCTTCTGATAGTTCCAGGGAACTATTGGAGTAGAATACTGAAACAAGAGATTTGGAGAAATCCTGACACTTCCCCCCTCAAGATTTGATCACAAAGGTTGTGAATTTTTAAAAAATGGGGTGGATATGGTTAATTACTATACCAGTATCAACATGGACAATTGAGTATTCTAATCCTTTTTGGAATATACCTCAATAAGGACCAGACCAGTTGTATACTAATTTCGAGTTTTCCCACCAGGTTGGAAGTGATAGTACAAAATGTAATCTCCAATTTGATATTCATGTAGGGATAATTTATGCTGATTGCTTTTTTTGGGTCTCCTTTTTAGTGGCTACTTTAATCAATTTCATGGCTTGGCTTGAAGATGAATTATCTCATTGGCCAGATTTCTCATAATTAAATCAGAGTTTTCTGGTATACCTTCTTCAAATAATGCCTGGACACTTAAAGGGACTGAGGGAGCTCGCCCATAAATATATTTGAAAGGCGACATCTTAATACCCTTTTGATAACTTATTCAATGTGCAAAAAAACACTAGGAAATAAAGAGTATAACCCAGATGGGTCAGTTGAGTTTATCTTCTTTAAGATTAAGATTAACGTGCCATTGACTCGTTTGATGGCCCCATTTGTGGATGAATTTAAAGAATGTCAAATCGTTGGGTAGTATTATTTATTTAGATAGTTTCTGTAAGAGTTGCGAGGTAAAATTAGTTTCATTGTTGGATATAAGAACTTTGAGACACCCATTCTGAATAATAATATGCTAATAAAGGAATAGCGCTGTAGTCATAGCAGATGGAGTGAAAATGGATATGGCCTTAACCCATTTAGTAAAATGGTTGACAGCCATGAAAATGTACTGAATCCATACAATACCTGAGGAAAAGGGCCTAAAACATCAATGCTTACAACTTCAAACGCTTTAGTTGAGGGAATAACTTTATATTGATAAGTTAGGTTGTTGGCTCCATGACTTTTACAGATGAGACACAAGTTAAGGGTCTCTAGAATGAATCATTCATATTATTCCAATAATATCATGTTTTCACCCATTCTTGGTTTTCTTCAACCCGCTATGTCCTACTTGTTCATGTCCTTCCATAACAGCATGAAATCTTGAGGTTGGGTGCAAAAAGGGTAACCACTTGGTTTTGACCTTTTTATACAAAGCTCCTTCTCAAATCATGGTATCTTTGATAAAAGGCTTTAGGAAGGCTTGATATTCTTCAGATCCTTGATACCACAATCAGGCCATCAATTAAGATTATATAGGCGTTCTTTTTTCTCCAAATCTAATGTAAGTTTAGGCATTCAAGACAGACCATCAGCAATCTGATGTTAAGCACCTGAACGATGCACAAAAGAAAAATCGTAATTTTGCAATCTTAGAGCCCAATGGGCTAATCTCCCATCATTATCCTTCATCTTTGCAACCATATTAGATAAGAATGGTCGTTAATAACAGTAAAATGGTTACCATATAGGAAGTGACAGAAGTGCTTAATTTTAGTATCACAGCCAAACACTCCCAATCAGTTACAAAGTAGTTTTGTTCAGCTTTGAACAAAGTCTTTCTATAAACTGTGACAGGATGATCATTCTGCTCTTCTTCACAATAGTATAAGATAGTCCAAATAGTGACATTACTTGCATCAGTATGTAAGAAAAAAGGCTTATCAATCTGAGAATGAATATAAAACAGTTTATTAAGGCAGTTTGCAGAGAATTGAATGACTGTTCTTGAGCTGAACTCCACTTAAAGGACACCCCTTTTTGTAACAAATGGAATAACGGCTCAGCCAAATCAGCAAACTTTGGTATAAATTGTTGTTAAAACACAACAATGCCAAGAAAGACTTGTATATCCCACAGAGAGGTTGGAGGAAGCATTCATTAATTAGATTTGAATTTTATCTGAGAGGGGTCAAATCCCTTTTGCTGATATCTGGTGTCCTAAAAATTCCATTTCATTCTGGAAAAATGAGCATTTGGAGGGTTTGAGCTTTAGAGAAGAAATTTTATTCATCTTAAAACTTCTTTTAGATGTCCCAAAAGTTTGGTAAATGGTTTGGAAAACACGGTAATATCATACAGATATACCAGAGCATAAGTGAGCTTTATGTCCCACAGCATACCATTATGAACCTTTGGAAAGTTGCTAAGCGTTGCTCAATCCTTGTGGAATACAGGTTGGTTCAAATAAACCCTCACTGGATATTAAGGCACACTTAGCTTGGTCTTCCAGGATAACTTAATTTGTCAGTATCCACTGTCTAAATCCATTGCAGAAATATAAGTTGATCCAGCCAACAACTGAAGGAAATCATCAATACGATGTAAAATGATAACTATCTCATTGATTAATGAAATTCAGTCTATGATAATCCATACCCACTCGATGGGAACCATCCTTTTTCTTAATCAGCAGCAACGGGGAGGCCCAAGGACCGTTGGAGGGTTTTAATAATTCAGCCTCCAATAGTTGATACAATTCTTTGGTAACCTGGGCTTCCTTTTCATTAGAATTACAATAGGGCTTAGCACAAATAGGAAGGTGATCACCAGTTTAAACGGAGTGCATGACACCTTTCATTTTATAAAATCATAAGTATGCTTAGCAAAAATGTCAGGTATTCTTCTTATAATTGAAGTAATTGTTTCTCCTGTTCATTATGAAGTGTTTTCCTATTGCAGGCCCCACAGTAAGAATTTCCTGATCACTTTACAACCCAAAGTCTTGGAAGCTTCCAAAAGGTTTTACATTATAGATTCGGGATATGGGTAATAACTTTACATAAGCAATTGGATTTTTATCTACCTTTTTTGGATCATTGGTAAGGATGGTTAATAAAACAGATAAAAATCCAGAATAAGCATAATCCAATACCCAAGGACAAGGTAAGAGCTCTTTAACAGAAGGGTTGAAAGTGCCTTGGACTTGTAAAGTATGTCCTCTGGGAATAGAAAAATTTAAAAAGTATTAATAATTACCTGAGATTTCTGGAGGAATAACAAAATTCTCCGGGGTGAAAATAGGCATCCCTTCTTCTAAATCCGCCGATGTAGGGGGTAAAATTACTCAAAGGGATCCCACATGGTATAGAATGATATTGGACCTTTTAGACCCCTCTAGAAGACATAATTGACGTCTGGTATGTGCATGTTCAGATAAGAGTAAGGGAACTGTATACCCCAAAAGGTATAGAGATGAATTAGGGTAATTAAAAATTCCAAAACATTCCTGAAAAAATTGAGTTCCCAAAAAGTAGGTTAAAACTCAAATTATTGAGGATGAAAGCAGGGAATGTAAAAGTTAACTTCCCAATTCTAAAGAAAGTGACGAAATGGCTCCAATTGACCGAGTACTCTCAGAAATTTAGTTCTAATTGAATGGACCCATTGTAGTATACTTCCTTGCTCATGGCCTTGAGCTTCCTCTGGCGAAAAATGGAATCCATTTTAGTGATTGACGTTTTCACTGGTGCTTAACTCAAAGTGCCCCTGTAGTGAGCACCACTCTGAAAGTTTTGAATTACACTTTTAATTGGGCAGGTTTTATCTCAAAATTACTTAGGTGTATTCTTCAAAAAGTGATAAAATAAAATAAAAGCAGGTTATCTTTTGACCTAATTTTTATTATTGTAAGGATTCAATACTTATTGGTTTTGAATTAGCTTGGGATCTATCTGAGCTAATTAGATTGCTGAGCGATCAAATCTTCTATCCCTTGAATAGAATGAGACTAATCATTATTATCAACCTTGTTATATATAGATAAATTATGCTCCCCTTCCAATAGTGCCAGGGGAATCGTTGGAGTAGAATATTCCAAAATTATAGAATTTGGCAAAATACTGACATCGTGGATCATCCTGTATCCTATTTCAATAAGATGTTATTAAAGGCAGAATGCAACTACAGCGTCACATAGAAGGAGTGCCTTGCTATTTTTTAGCTGTAAAACATTACATCCTTTCTTGTATGACACTACTTTCACTGTGGTTACAAATACGCTTCCCTGAAATGGGTAAAGAATATGAAGGATCCTACTGGGTAGTTAGCACAATGGGCTATAAATCTTTAGCACTATGACATGCAGATTGAACATCATGCTGGAACCCATCACATGAATGTTAATGGGTTGACTCGTCTTCCCATTCTGCATTTGGATAATATTGAGGCTGAGAAGTTACATAATCTCTTAATGACCCCTGATGACTTGCGGATGAGGATGAGCATGTCCAGAAGATGTTAGCCTGACGCTCCCACAACACCAAAGTGGAGAGCTGAAGCTGTATAAGCAGGTGACAAAGATAATACCTTATCTACAGCCTTTGAAATGTGTGCTGTTATTATGGAGGCTCACTCTACCCTAGGTCATGGGGTAGTGAAGAAAACTATGAATGTATTAGGGAGCGATACTATTGGGAAGGAATCATGGAAGCTATTGGTGAAGCCTTGGAACCCTGTCTCACGTGTAAGAAGCAATCCAGTTTCTAGACCAAATACCAATATCAACCTACTACCCTTCACCAACCATTTCACACCATCAGTCTAGATGTGTAGGTCCCCTCCCACAGACTACTAATGGGAATAAATTTATCTAGTAGGTATTGAGCACTTTACTAAGTGGGTTGAAGCTAAGGCTCTCCTGCCCAAATGGCCAAGGCCACCGCAACATTCTTACATCAAAAATATTTCCACTCACTACGGATATTTCAAGTACTACTCTGTGATAATAGTAAGAGTATTCACCTCCAGAGTAGTCAAGATCCTAGTTACGTATATGGGGATCCAACAACTCTTCTTTCTTGGCCCAATATAATCCCTCTATCAATGGAACTGTGGAGAGAGCCAATGGAATCTTGGTTTCCATCCCTACCAAAATGGCCTCCTCTGATCCACTTCAATGGGATCAACTCATACCCAGTGCTCTTATGGCATACTGGATTTGTTATCTCCAGATCCTAAAAATGTCCCCATTCCGAGTTCTGTATATGCAGGAACAAGGAATACCCACCCTTTTAGCTAGATACATTTCTTCTCTAAAGTTTATGAAAATGAAAAAGCCATAAAAAGATTGGCTCAATGTATCATTCAGCTTTAATCTTAGGTATGATAGACTTATATAAAACGGTTACAAAGGAGGTACAAGCGGCCAATGAGTTTTAGGCTTCTAACTTCCTTCAATATGTCTGACTTGGTCCTATATTACATAAGTGCATCACACCCTGAAGTAGAAAGCTTGGATCTATTTGGGAGGGTCCCTTCACTGTCACCTAAAATTGAGGTGACGAGTATTCTATTAAATCGTTGGCTACCAGTATCAACATAAATTGGGTACATCTCCACTTTATACGGCCCTATTTTCCCCCTAACATTCTTGAGGCGGGTGATGTTGTACATTTGCCCTCACATCTCCAAGAAAAGAATGTTGTGGGTTAAAAATGGGCTGATGCAGGGAAATGTCAGAATTTTATGAGTTTCTGATTATAATAATGCTGATATAGATGATATGAATAATTTTATTGGCCAAAAGACCCTGGCCAAGTCTTGGTGGAACCCTGAAAATTAGGGTAACACTATTATGAGTACTGTCGCAATCCAATATGACTGGACAATAAACCTAGGTCATGAGGGCAGGACAGATGGATCCACCGAGATTGATATAATTAATGGTAATTTAAGCGCCTCAAAATGAAAGCAATATTAGATTGTTGGTAGATCACATCAAATTGGGCGTCGTGAGATTAACAAATGAAGAATTGACATAATCAATGAGATATGGTGAATTGAGCTACTAAGCCGTGTAAGTAGTATAATCTGAAATTGTTATGATATAAGCAGGACTAGATGATCAAGGGAGGTTAGGTTTTTGATAGTGGAAGTTAGTGGAACAGCGGGAATAAGCTGTAATAAAATATTAATAAAGAAGAGTTGTGGGAGGGTTGGGAACATCTAGTACTAAAAAAAGAAGAGTTGTGGGAGCAAGTGCTCCATATTTATTTTTATAAGTCTATTATTTTATTTTCAGGATAATGATCCTCACATCGTTGATCCTAGCTGCTCAGTGGGTAAAACCCTGTGCCAAAACCCTTTGGTGTATCCTTCATATACTGCTGATTTTACAACAAGTACTAAACAGGAAATTAGCACGAATTAGGCAATCAAATTGCCCCAAACATGTGAGGGAACCAGGAATTCCATCAGCAATTTCTCCCCCTGCCACATCCAATTCCCTTTAAACACTTAAGCAGGAACCACCCCCTTTTATAGGCGTGGTGGAGGTCCCCAAGTTGAAAAAATCTTCAGATGGGGATCAGCTGAAGTTCATCAAATTGTTACCTCATGGGTACGTCTTGCCAAACAATATCTCACCAACTATTGTGCAGCCAAAGTAAAGCGAATATTATAAGCTTCAATAGGCTACTTTTGCATATTGCAAATTTGGACAGTAACAAGCTGTTCAGATCTATAATTGAATTCCCTTCAACCCTTAATGCAGTTTATATACTGACTGGTCAGATATTATGAGGGTTCGTTTTTCTCTTATCCCCACAGCACTGAAATATAATATAAATATATAACTTTTTACTTTTTAGTGCATTGTTTATTTTAAAATTTTAAGTGGGTTTAACCCTTCATTTGTTGGAGTTTAGTCTTTATGCACCAGCGAGATCTTTACCCTAAACTTTAACAACTGGGATGCAAGAATAAAGTGACTCTTTTTCATGCTGATGGCCCATTAACCGCCTCCTCAGTAAAGCTTTCAACAAGCCTGGGTGCTATGATAGAATACATTGCAATGGGAGCATCAAGGTCAGGGATTCTTCTGGTTTTCTACAACGTGGACCCAAGAGTAACTGGAGGAGGTTGATGCGGTAGACTTGGGATGTAAGGCTAAACAGAATTTACTCTAAGTGCTTCCTTAATTTCCCTGATGCAGGTGAAACTATTATTCTGGCAAATCATGTTCATCTGGACCTCAGGATAAGATCCTAATGCGGAGTTGAACACAGTTATGGCATTTTCCAAGGTGATATATTTATTAGTTACTAAAGGCTGCACTTGGCCATATAATAAGATGGCAAACTCCACCAGACTTTCTCCTCTATTCAGTCATATGCCATGAACGCCTACTTCTGATTGGATAAGGTCTGGTTGCTTCCAAACTTCTGAATTAGAGTGGTATAAACATTCCCAGGTATGACATTCCTTTAAATGGGAGTCATAATCTCCTGGGCGGTACTATTTAAGCAAGAAAATATATGCTTCACCTTCTGCTGGTAGGTGACCTCCTCCATCTAGATTTTTATTTGAGTACAAGAAGGATGCACTACTTTTCTGCCATAAAATCAACTTTTCCTTCAGACTAGACTTAAAGTTAATCACAAGAGGGGTGGAGAGAGTATTGACACCAGGAACTGGTACAGGCTTAGAGATCTCAGTTTCTAAATAGTCACAAGGGCTTGTTGATCCAATCATCATCTTAATTAATCCAAATTCTCCTGAATTTCATCCCAATTTCGGTTTTGAGAGATAATGGAGGCTTTATGGGCAAACTGGAAGGATTTTTCTCTCTCGTTAAATACACTTTTGCAACAAATTCAATTTAAGTCTAGGTAAAGTTTGATAATCACACCGATGAGATTAGTTGGCGCCCAATGTCAGGGAGCAGTTGGGCGAGTAAAATTAAAGGCACAAGTGTTGGCCTCACGTCAACCAAATTTCTTAAACGCCCCAGCGAATCCAGAGGTATAGATAAAATTAATAAGAAACTGGCGGTTACCATTTCCCCAGAAATTCTGGCTTGGCAAGTGCGCTGCAACCAGTTCAACAATATACCGCACTTCCAACCACTTTCATCAGTGGAACATGGGGTACATGTTTGCCTGGATATTCAGCAAACGGCAATCTGTGAATTGTTTTGTGGAGATGTGCACACACATTCTCTGACCGCGTTGTACATCACACCCCACTCCATGCCACGCGGTTGGCTGGATCTTGGCTTTAAAACAAAGGAAGTGGCGGACAAAGCCACAAAGGTGCAAGTAGTAGTAGACCTCCCGGATGGTCATTGGGTAGTCTAAACGAAGTGCACCTGTTGGACCAAATTTAACCAAATTTTCATGACTTTTGACTTCCTACCCACAACGGTCAAGTGCACAGTTCTCAAGCACCACCTGAAGGCTGGGTTTGCCATATACAGAGAAATACAATCCTTCAAAATGCAGTTGCTTTACACTGATGCCAAACCTGTGCACAGGTAAAGTGATTGCTGTTCTCATTCATCCACGAAGATTGCGGCGTATTTTACCCAAATCCATCATACTACTTATGTCCAAATCAATGGGCAAGACACCCATCCATTCAGGGTCACCGTTGGTAGCGCGTCTCCCATCTGCAGGTTCTGTCATGCTTTTGGCCACAAGGCCCACACCTGCCCTATCAAGGAGGGCATTATTCACCAAAAAGTTGTCTCAGAATCAATGGGCGTTGCAGTGGCCCACTATGAACCAACTATAGACACCAAAGCAGCCTTCCCGTGGGGAGCACAAGGATGTTTGATTTCTAGTAAAACCAGTGTCCCCACAAGAGCAGAAAAAGCCAAGCAGGCCCATAAGGTGGTGGCCAAGGAGGCGGCCAAGACCGCATCTGCCATCCTGCCAGCCCAACTCCAGGAGGACATTGAGACTTTTACGGTGGAAGAAGCTTGAAAATCTCTCAACCAATCATATTGGGAAGCTCAAGCTGAAATCCCAATGGACGAATCAGTATCACCTGACCAATGTGCCCAAGTATCAGTTGACTGAGTTGTTCACCAGCAATCCTGCCAAAATTCCACCTCCAAGTGATAGTGCACCAAAAATGCACACACCACAAAAAGCTCAGCCCACAGCGGGGAAAAAGTGAAGGCAAAAGCCAATGCGAACCCTTTGCTAAAGCTAGCCATTATGTCAATTACTCTGTAGTATCAAATACCCTTGGTGCCAGGCAGCGCCACTATGAAAAAGAGAAGGCTGAAGGGCTCAGGTGCCTTTCCCCTTGCACCTAAGATGAGATGGGGGAGCCTTTAATTTAGAGATGTTGAACATCGCTGTACTCAAGGCCTCACCATCCTGGGCTAGAAAACTGAGTTTTTACAAAATAATTTACCCGTGGACAACCTGGCCATTCAGGAAACCCACTGCCCGAGTGGTACTGAGGAATCATGGAAATCATGCTCCTCCCTTCCCAATCATTTTGGTCTGAGCACTCTGAGGTGCTAGTTTGAGCGAACAGTAATTTTAAACTTATTTCATCAATTTATATCTGGATGGCTGCATCCTTGTTTTCACCTTTTCATGGGCTGATAAAGTACATGCTGTTGTTAACATTTATGCCCCAACCTGTGCTTGAGAACGGCATGATTTTTTCTTGACAGTCAATTCCCTTCCACTACCTCTCTGACCCAATCGTTGTTGGAGACATGAACCGCTGGATGAACCCATCCACAGAACGCTGGCCCTCATCGACTACACTGTCACAGGGGCACATTGAGCTTTGCGTTCTCAAGGGCATCCTAGGGTTGTTTGATACCTTGCTGCGCCATGCTTCACTACTCAATAACATGTCACGCCCCCATATATACAATGGCCAGTTAAGGCCCATGACCTGCATCAACCTTATTCTTGCGCTACTCAAATTTCGCACCCAAATTTCCCACATCACCTCAACAAAAATCAATTTCTCTGACCATAGGATAGTATCAATTTCTTTTCCAATTATCCAACCCTGTAGCCCAGGCGCTAAAATGGTGCAAACTTCGCTCTGCCAAAATGGCGTCACCAGGATTTTCCTGTGGGTAGAATCCATGACCTCAGCTCCAGAGTTTGTCACACCGTTATGTGCAGATCCAATTTCCACCTGGTCAACCTTCAAGGCGAGCACAATCTGCCAGGCTCACCACTTCACCTCCCACCACTCATGGGCCACTTCGGCAATCATTACATGCACACTGGCAGAGGTGGACCACCTGGAGTTCAACGTCCCCGCCACGGGCTAAAGCCTAGCTTGGGGTCACAAGTGGGCAGAAGTGGCCGCCTGCCTCAACGCACTGGTGAGCCTACAAAAGCATCGGGTTTGTGTTCAGTATAAGGCTAAACATATCACAGTGGGCGACCTGTGCTCCACTCACTTTTTTAAAAAGATTTCGCACTGTGCCAAAGCTTGGCCTGCATACAGGTGCGAAGGCAATACCACTCCATAGTGGATACGCCAGCTGAAGTGGCGATTGAACTACATAACTATTACACTGAACTATATAGCTATGATTCAATTACGCCGGCCAAAATGGCAAATTTTCTCAAAAGTGCACATATCCGAGCTGTTTTCTGATTCCTGGTATTAATGAATTTATTTACATAGGATGAACTCTGGTCTGTCATTCGCGGTGCACCGTATAGGAAATGCCCCGGTCCAGACGTCATCCCTTATGAGTTCTATAAGAAGTATTTTAATAATTTATCCTCCTTACTGCTTGCCTCTCTTAACCAATGCCTTCTGGAAACGTGCCTCCTGTCTGGTGGGCATGAGGCCTTCATTATTACTTTATACAGAGAAGGGGAAAATCTGGACTTGGCCAACTGGCGCCCCATCTCTCTCACTAACACAGACGCAAAGACTTTTACTAAAATCATGGCTAACCGTCTAGGGGTTGCTGCCTCTGCTCTCATTTTCCCTGAACAATTCGGTTTCATACCCAAAAGGTCGATTTGGGACAATATACACACCGTAGCCAACGCCTGTCAATCCAAGGCTTCTGTAGCAATTGTATTTTTAAATCAGCAGAAGTCCTATGATAGAGTCAATTGGGACTACCTCAGAACCCGCCTCCATAAAATCCGCCTCCCCCCTCACTTCATCAATTGGGTGATGTTGCTAATGGAATCCGCCACAATGGCCGTGCGTGGCCCTGGCTTCCTCACGGATGTAGTTCGCCCTCAGAGGGGACTGCGCCAAGAGGACCCACTTAGCCCATTCTTTATAACTTCAGCCTTGACCCACTTCTTCAAAATGTGAATGCCCGCCTTACTGGTGTCCATGTGCAAGGCCAGTCACCAGTCAAGATGCTGGCGTTTGCTGATGATTGTGTGGTTGGGGTGTCTAACAATAATGATTTGCGCGCGCTTGAAGATACTATCCAGGTTTACTCCAGGGTAAGTAACGCAGCACTCAACGCCTCCAAAACCGAAATTGTTCTCCTTGGTTGGTATCAAGCCCGCTGGGCCCAGCGCTCTGTTTCCTATCCCACCTCGTCAGCTAGCGCACAATTTAGCTTGCCCTACCCACCCCGCTCAGCCCCACTTGTGCTCTCCTTTGTGCCAAGCCCCACCGTTGGCCCCGTTCGCCATTTGGGGGTGTGGCTGAGGCAGGAGGGTACGCCTCATCGGTGATGGAATACAATATCCTAGACAACATGACGAAACACATAGCTTCCCACAGAGCCCGTCAGACCTCCCTTACAGGCAGGGTACTGCAATTCAACTATATGCTCCTTTCTAAAGTTTGGTTTGGGGCCCACGCCATTGCTTTCTCCCCGTGTTTCTTCATATCACTATACGCCCTTCTGCAAGGGTGGCTTTGGTTGGGCCACCCACTGCCGGTGCGCCTGGCTGTCATGTTTGGCCCTCGCCATAGTGGTAGTATGGGCCTGCTCAATTTTGAGGCCCATGCTGCCAAAATCCTTAACACCTGGATCTCTTCCATTACTAACCCTACAATCTCAGCCCAAGACTGGTCTCATGCGACCCGCTCCAACTTCTTCCACGCCCTGGGCCTCACCAATCCTACCCACCCTCACTCTCTGTTAAAGTACCTTGCCTCACATCCTTCTGCAGCGGGCCCACATGGGACGTCGCCCCACTTCAAAAGGATCCTCCTCTCCATGCGGAGCGCTGAGTGGAGTTTTGCATCTTTATGCACACCGCCCAGAGGGGTCGTCCCTCTCCTCAGTTCACCCAGGAAGTACAAGGACTTCCCATTCTGAATGGAGTGATACCCATACGACCCCCTAGCATGTCAAGGGTGGACTACCTGGACATGATGGACATCCTCTACCCCCTTGATACCCAGAAATCAATTTGGTGGTATGCCCACCACCCCCTTCTGCAACCACATAACTGTTCTCATTTGTGGAGCTGCTTGAGATAGGTATACTGCACTGCCAAACGCTCTAACTCTTTGCACTCATCCTGTGTCATGTGTGGCCAGTACGGAATTCTGGTTCACCGCCTGGCAAAGAGCCCTCCATCTAAAGTGATATGGCGTGAGGAGCAACGTCTGCTTCGCCATGATCAGGCTCAGTCCTTCAGCCTGTCTAAGGACATGTTCGCTTTATCCTTGGCTCCCCTATTCCACCCTCCCTCCGTGCCTTGGTAATTACAATTGCTATGTGGACTATCCACATGGTTGTCTTAAATGCCATCTCAGGCCACACCCCCACCCTCCAAGAAGCTTTACGCCGGTTCAAGTCGCACTTAGTGGACCACTTTAAAGCGTGGATGTTTGGGTACCTCCCACCACATCGCCGTCAGTTGGTCTCATCCCTGTTCCCAGTTTGGTTTATCATTTCAGACCCCTTCCTAAATACGTGCTCAATAGTGGCACAAGCCCCTGCACATGTGACCCCCTCCTTCTCTTGGCGTTCCCGCTGGCAACAGGAGTTAGCTTTGCTTTTCTGGGGTGCCCTCCACTTTCTGATAGTTTCAGTGTTTAGTGTCTTATCAGAAGTGTCCATCCCCTGGTCACCCTTCCCCAAATAAAAATAAAATATGGGCAAACTGCTTTTTCAGCACTTGAAAATAGGCACAATGGAGAAGCAGCTGACTTTTTATGGTTGCCCAAACAAGTTATGAACCCATGATAGGTTTGTTCAAGTTGTGTGATTTAAGCATTGGTGAACTTAATGAAGGCATTAAACTATTTATTGTATCTGAAAAGGCCTCAATTCAAACCCTAGGATTAAGAGGCACTCCATCTACTCAAAGTTTACAGCCCTGGGCCACATTGCATATTTGATCTCATGAGGCTGTAACCACTGTAAGCTTTGCTATTTCCAGGAGTCTTTAGAGCTGCCAGGTGTAAGCACAGCAGGACTGAAAGGTCCTTGTGGCCCATGGTAACCTTTGGGCTCTTCTGGGCCTTCAGGCCTTCTGGGCCTTCTGTTACATGGGGCCCTTTGGGCCCTTTACTTATAGAGGCAACGTTGTGGGAGGCTAACTCCAGGTAGTAATGCTGGAGGGTCTGCACAAAGTCTTCAAATTGGTCGTGGCGCTGGTTTCAGGAGGCCTCAAGATTCATGTTTTGATGAAAATGGTTTTAGGTAGCCTAAAATTCTATTATCCAACATGAAGAGCTGATTATGGCTTCATTCATTAATTAAAAGTTATTGACTTTGGCTTCCCAGTTGTTTTTAATGTCGAAGGGGGCTGCGTTATAGAATTTGGCATTATTTGTGTGTAGGGTTTGAGTAAGCCCTAATTGGCATGATACTTTATGGTGATGCAACCCAACTATTTGTAGGAGGTGGTGAATATCCAGATGGATGAGCTTTAGATTTAGCGTTCAGTACCCAAAGACAATTCTTAAATGGCAGTAAAGCCGAGGTATGTAAATCTCACCTTGTGGGAGGAGCTTAAGAGGCGCAAGATCAAATGGAGCATCCCCCTTCAGAGTAGATGCCATTCAATAGTCATTGAATGATCTCGTTGGATTTCTCATATTGGAGTTGATGCTAATCATTGTCACCAGATGGTAGGGTAAACTGGATGGTGCCTGAAACTCTAGGATTGCAGGCTAGATAGGAGGTAACTTATATTGAGAGGAGCTAATCTATTAAAATATGCTTTCAACCTATAGCAAGTTGGTTTTCATAATTGTTATCATTCTCATTTTTGTGATATTCATTTTCACTTGGACAGCTCAGATTCCCCTGTAGTGAGCACCAATTATCTCTGTGTAACAGTTTTCTAGACTGTAGCTAAAGTTTGAAAATGGGCTCAAAGCTGTAAAAGAGTGGAGATGTTGTTAAAGATGAAAAGATGGGTCAAAATAGATTACTTTTTTGATTAAGAAATTGTCAATATTATAGGTGTGTGGGGACATGGTGCTTAGGGGACCTCCATGGCCCTGTATGATTAGAAACTTTCATAGTCTTCCAAATCAACTACTTGGTTGGTGCTCTCATTGTTCTGCGTCATCCTCATGACCACAATGGTGGGGGTATTGCCTCTTGAGGTTTAGAAAGTAGGGATGAAATTCCTGAAGTCATTTCCATCAATTATTGTGTGTGTGATGCTTCCGATGAGAACTCTCATTAGTGCTTCCAATGACAAGTTTCATTCATGATGGCTTGAGAGTTGACTTATCAGGGCTCAATTTGGGAATAGGGATCTTGACTCGCTCATTGCCTTATTACCTGAAAATGGGAAAAAATGCTCCTCCTCACACTTACCTTTTAGTCACAGATCTGTGGGGTGTTAATATGGGCAGACCATGATTTGAAATATGTTTATAAGAAGTATTTCTTGCATGGCTGTATATTGTTTGTTACTTTCTCTTGGTATAATTTGGTGCACACAATTGCCAAGGTTTATGCTTACCCTATTCACAGGATCATCATAGGTTTCATAACTTGCTCTCCTTCCCCTTCCTGCTAACACTTTTTTGTTGGTGACAACATCTGGGTGAACTCAGCCACCAATAAGTGACCTTCTAAAGTAGAAGCCCCACAGAGAAATGTTGAATTTAGCGTCCTGAAGGCTACCATGGGACTCTAAAACACCCTTCCCAAACACTCCCTACTCCCTTCAAAACATGATAGTCTCTCATGTCCTCTACGATCAATTGATATATATGTCACATAGACCTAATACTGGAACTGTTTGTTTCACCCCCAATTTTCACAATTTACCACTACTAAAACTGAATTCTCGACCACAGACTAATTTTGGTGTCATTTAGACTGTTGTGCCTGGTTGCACAGACGCCCAGATAGAGTAAGCTTCAATCAATTACCCTTGCCCTACCCAATTTCAAAACCTGTATAGAATCAGTACCTTTGCTCTGGTTTTTACTACTCTATTTGTGTGGGCCCTTTGGCAACATGGTCAGAATTTAAATCGCTCACTTTAAACTAAGCAAAACACATTACTTTGATGAGATCCTGTGCCACCTCAGTGATCATTAAGTGCACCTTGGCGGAAGTGGATCACCTGGAGAAAAAAGTCCCTGTGGCAGGCTTCCATACTGCTTGGGGTCTTTTGTGATCGTGGTAAAGACCCTCCTAAAAGCTTTGGTAAAAGAACTCCACCCAGTGTCTGTTAATTATACCACAAAAACATTACTTGGGAGGAGACGTGTTCTACTTGTATCTTCTGCTGGTTTTACTCTTAAAAAACTACCATGACCCGTATCAATGTCCTGTGGCCAGACACTTCCATTGTGGACATGCCAGAAGAGGTATCCGCCGAAGTATACAGGTTTTACTCTGAACTATATAGTCTGACCTTGTCAAACTTGTCAAAATTGAAGATTTTCTTGATGGTGCACATATCCGCACCATCGCCAAAATCCCATTTTTTACATAATCTCATGATATGAACTCTGTTCTTCTATCTGCAGTGTACCATACAGGAAACTCAGGACTGGTGGTATTACTTTTTATTTTCTAGCGCTATAAATATAGCATATCCACCTTCCTCTTACACTCTACAAATAAATGTCTTCTGGGGATATGCCTCCTTTCTGGAGGCAAGAGGCATATATATGGTAATTTTGTTTAAAAAAGTGATAAGATGGATTTACCAAATTGGCCCTATCTCACTTGCCTATACAGATACTAAACTTTTTACCAAAAATATTGCTAAGCGCCTTGGTAAAATTGCCTCTGAGCTAATCTCACCTGCACAGCAAGACTTCAACACAAGAATATTCACATGGGATAACATGCACATGGTAGCTAATTTCTGTAATCTCTGCTCTGGTGCTCTGATTTGCTTGATCATCTTTAAAACTTATGGCCATGTAAATTGGACCTATCTTCACGCTTGCCTTCAAAGGTTTAATCTCTTAGCTAAATTTGTCAGTTGGGTAATGCTGCTTAATGAATCAGCCACAATGGCAGCCCGTGGGTTAGGTTTCCTAACTTTTTTAAATTGCCCTCAAAGAGGTCTCCGCCAAGGTGACCAATTAATGTCTCATTTTGTATAGTTTTAGCCTTGACCACCTCATCTGCAACACAAATGCCCGTCACACTGGAGTCAGCGTTCAAGATAGCCACCAGTCATAATGATGCATCCTCAAATGAGAGTGTGGTGGGTATCTCTGTGGTGATCAAGTTTTTGCCAGATCGCCACAATAACTCCATATTTTCGTATATGAATATTATGTCCGTAATAAACTATCCTGATGGCAAAAATAATTAAAACAGGAAGATAGAAAAGTTCTAATGGTGAATTCAACAGATAGAGCTCTGAACGGTGGAAAATAATAAGAAGTTGAGCAGATTAAAGTTGGCGAATTTTGATATACTCAATATTGAAAATGAATCCAACGCCTCAATATCCACTCAGCGTTCAGAAAAGTTTACTGAAGAGGTTGGAGAAAATCCAAATCCTTAAAAAAAACTTAAAATCGAGCAGATTGTGAGATAGGCAAAAATTGTTATCTTCTTGGAATTGAATGTGAGAAAACGCATTAAATGCCTCAAGGATCCACTCAGTGTTCCAGAAGAGCTTACTTAAGAGGGTAGATCAATTCATGAAACCTTTGAAAATTACAGTATATTGAGCAAAGCGAGAGCAAGGCGAACTTTGGTAGATTTTAATAAGATAGAATGCCAGAAACTCATCTGACGCCTTAAGAATCCACTCTGCGTTCAGAAAGTTTACTGAAGAGGTAAAGTAATCTCAGAGGCCTCAAAATATGCCATATTTTTTTTTAGTACTAGATGGTCCCAACCCAAGGGGTCAAAATATGCCATATTACCCTCAAATCTTGGGAAGTTCATGGCAGCAACCAAGCTGCCATCACTAGATATTTCTTCAACAGAATTTAACTTATTTAACTTTTTATTCTAAAATATAAATTTCCCTAAATAAAAATCCCTAAATTCCAAAAAGGAATTTTTAAATCTCAAAGTCATCTTAGTTTTGGAAGTTTGAATCTGGCACTATGGACGTCATGAGGATCACCTAAGAGCTCAAAAAGTGTATTGTTTATATGCTATTGCTCCTTAGGGACAAAACCTGACAGTTTCTATCCAGTTTTCTCTCTTTTTAGTGCTTTACCTTCTAAGATGCCAGTGTGGCCAACGGAACTACAATTTCACCTATGGTGCTATCTTTAGTTCTGGGGAATTTTATTGCCTTATACATAAAAAATTCTAAGCAACCATTAGAAGTTGTTGTCCATCACAGTCTCAGTCAACTGTGACGCTTTCATCCTGATAATACCATATAAGAATACTCCATTATCAGCAATGTAGCGCTTAATTCAGACAAATCTAAAATCATACTACTAGGCATACTAGACCCGTTAATTATCTTTAGCATAGGGCCAACAAATTATGCCTATAGTGTAGGAATCCAGCTTACTAGGGCTTGCTGGTGCTTTTGCCGCTGGATTCCACAAAGGGTTTTAAAATAAATGAATTTTAAACGCTACTATAAAATTGGGTTTTATAATCTTATTAGGAGCGCATGGTAAACCAAAAACGTGATCCCTCTCAATATCCAACTGAACATTATTTAAACTGTTTTGATTGTCAGGGGAAATTTGAGTATAGTTTCTGAATAGCTTAGATTCTTCCAAATTAGGTAATATGTTAGCTTCTCTTATCAGATCTTGGGAAAAACGAGTTACTTTTTGGGAAACCTATAGTTGGGGTTTTGGGGAAAAACGTACCCATGCAGTAAGGTTTTGATGAACTACAACCAATCACTGCTAGATAAAGTTTTCACCTTGGGGGACCTCCGCCACGCCTATAAAAGGGGGGGGTGCCCACGTAGTTGCTTTGAGGGACTTGGTGATGGTTGGGGGAGTAACTTTCGCTGGTTGCCCCAAGGTTTTTAATGGGGCGGGGAAATCTAACTTTTCACTTTCACATTAATCTCCCGAGTAGGTTTTGTAATGGTGTTACCCCAATCAATGGGGTTCCACCGAGAATCAGCCAGGGTCTTTTGGCTGATATTCTTGAAATTTTCGTCTCTCTTTAATAAAAAACTTTTTAGATCATTTCAAACTCTTAAATGGCTGACATTTCCCCGTTTAGGCAAGTTTTGACCCAAAACATTCTTCCTATGCATCTGAGAGGTCAAATGTCTGACAAAAAGTCTCCTCGCATGATTTAATTGGATCAGATCCTTGATTGATTCCTTAAACTCCCATTTTCTTCCAGGCAAGCCACAAGACCTGTTTGCCACTTAGGAGTCTGTCTTGAGTTAGGGGGATATGTCAACACCATAATGGAGAATCATCTCCTGGACAATGTAACTAAACACATCGCTCTCCTTTATGGCAAATACACAAGTCTGACTGTCTGATTTGAGATTTCCTACTCTATGCTTTTGTTCATCATTTGGTTCAAATCACATGAAATCTTTTTTGTCATATTTCTTTACATAAATATTCTATCTAAAGGGATTGCTTTGGTCAAGCTGGAAAGCCCCTGTGTCTTGCGCTTTGTTTGGCCCAGGTATAGTGGAGTTATGGGGCAGAAATAACTATGTAGAACAAGCCTCACAGATACAAATCACTTGAATTGCCCAGTTAGCTAGTACAGACTTACAAACTTAAGCTGTGCCTATGAAGCCATGTTAAACTTTTCACATGTTCTTTGTCTTAAAACCATTTCATCCAAATTCGCTGATCATTTATCTGGCATCTCACCCATCCGCTGCAGGTCCACATGTTATCCTGCACACTTCAATGGTTGATCTGTTCATGTTAAGAGCGGAGTGGAAGATCCACATAAGCGGACGGACTGCCCAGTGAGGTGATCCATGTTTACTTCACAGACAAAAAGTTCACAGACAAGATGCTATATACATCATGGTACACCGATTCCTAGTACCATTACCAATGTAGACTATTTGGATATTACGGACATACCCTACAGTTTAGAAACCCAAAGATGATTTGGAGGTTGCACAACATCCAATATTACAACCCCAGGTCTGCACTCATGTATGAAGATGCCTACAGATGGTGTATCACACTGCTGAGCGATCCAAAACCTATCATTATTTATGCACAGTATGCGTCCAACATGGAATTCTAGTATACTGCCTAGTGTAATGGCCGCCCTCTGAGGCTATCTGGAAAGAGGTTGTGATTCTCTATCATCAGGATAATGGGAGGTATTCAGCCTGTATAGGAACATATTTTCTCTTACATAATATCACTAATCCATCCTTACCTCCCTCTGCGCACTAGCTATGGCAATAGCGCTATGGACAACTCATACCGTGGTCTTGGCTTTCCTTTCTCAGAATGGTTCCTACCTTCATGGAGCAATCATTCGCTTTCACTACCATTTATTAGATCACTTTCAGGCATGGATGTTTGATCACATGACCCCATGGTACAGAAGGTTGATCAACTCCTTGTTCTTAATATGTTTCCTAATCAATGATCCTTTACTTCACTCATGCTCTATCTTGGCATAAAGCCTTCATGAGCTCCCCCTATTGTCCTAAATATAGTGGTCCTGGCTGACAAAGAAGGGGCTATGTGCCCTCTGGGATGTTTTTTATTTAGCTGAGGTAAGCCGACCAGGGGATGGACATTACCAAATATATGTAAAACTAAGGAAATAATTGACAAATATAAAATTGGGTACCCTAGGTTACTCAAGTTACCCCTGTTGCCAGCGGGACTACCAGGTATGGGGGTTGGTGCGCTACTCTGAGGGTTTTCCCCTGCTATGGAGAAGGTCTGAAGGAAAGGGTCTGTGTGGAGGAATCAGAGAGGGGAACCATGATTCTATGAGCGCTTTTTGCCTTGGTCTCATATATCCATAGAGCAGGCTTGGAAGTGCTCCAGTAAGTGGACATGGAATCTGTTAATGACCTCATGAATGGTTGGGACCGTGCTCTTCAACGCATATAATGCAATTTTGTGTATAGTCCACATTGTAATGGGTATTATTAAGGAGCGGAGGGTAGATGGGATTGGTGACTCAATCTGGAGCGCAAAGATGCTCTTTGATATCGATTATTCTTGTTCGTTTTGGATCTTAAGCAGGCGTTCGACTTCCTGCCATATGGATTTGGTTGGGGGCATGTTTCTAGGCGGTGTGTAGGGATCCCTCCCCTCCACATACTGCACATGTTTTGTGGAGGGAGTTGGAATGGTCCGCCATCCTATAGGTCCTTCTCAGACAGCGCCAGGCGTTTGCTCTTATCCTCAGCTGTAGGAGTGGGTGGTGAGTCATTTTCCACATTGCCTTCTGTGTGGTTAAATCATAGGGTTGTCCAACATATTTAGGTATTCTATCCTAGCTACGTTTGGGGTTGTTGCGAGTATATCTCTCCGGGGGTGCTTTTCTGGGTTTCTTAATTTGAATTGGGGGCTGGGTCATCCCCTTCCCTGTATAGTACCTGTGTTCTCTATGGTCCATCCCATATGTGTAATGATTGAAAACATTCTAGTTTTCAACCGCCATCTTGCCTTGGTAATGAACGCCAAATGATTGTCTGATGTGAGGTTCCCTCGAGGTAAGTGCTTTGATTCATCATACTCACCAATTCAACATTGGATTTTTGGGAAATTCGAAAAATGAGAAAAGATGACACAGGTAATCAAGGATCTGACCCCAAAATTTAGCCTTGTTTTATTTATTATCAAAAAATAAACTCACGGACAAATTCAATCCTGATGACTTAGAGCACCACAAATGAGACATAAAAAACCAGGGTATTTAGCAGAATCTAGGTTCTCGACGTCAAATCCCATTATTTTGTTGAGGATACAAAATTTGTATTGCTGCGGAATACCATGTAAGACAAGGCAAGGGCGGCCCCAAGGCCACCAGAGAATCCCACTTGAGAGTGGGAAACAAGGAATAATTCTGAACTGAGTTCAGAATCGTGTGGGCTCGACCTTTTAAGGTCACCCTTCTGGGGAGCCCCTCCTGCACTGTTCTTTAGGCCCCTAAGAGCCTAAGAATAATGTGGGTTGGGCACAGCCCAGTGCTGGACCCCGCATAAACCTCAAAAACCCCAAAAGTGTTTTGACTCGAGATTCAGAAATCTGAATCTCAAGTCAAAATGTAATGATCAGTTTAACCCAACCATTACAATATGGCGGATAGTTTGGAGGATATGTTTGAAATGAGGGGAGGTTCCATGCGGACCTGTTGCAGTAGGGTGTTTGGCAAGGTATGTAAGTAGTCTGGGTGGGCTATGTGGGTTGATTCATTTGAGCGCCTGTTCAAAGTTAGTCCTTGCTGCTCTGGACCATTGTTGTTGCGGGAGGTCTGGAGAAAGAACTTCCTTTATCCAGGTGCCTAGGATGTGATTGGCGCGGCTCTCAAAATCTATTAGTACCATGCCTCCGCTTGAGCGTGGGCCAAATAGTGTTTCCATCGTATAGGAGGGTGAAGGCTGGGCCACAGCCAGCCTTAGATAAGCGCGCGGATTGAAGTTATAAAGGTAGGTGAGAAGGCGATCACGTTGGCCAGGTACCATAGTATTGGGGTGATGAGCGAGTTAGCAACTATAACTCACCCTCTTAATCCTGAGGCTCTTACCTTGAGGGAGGCGATGCATTTGGATACCCTTTGTAACAGGTTATTTTCCATTGTATCGTTAGCATATCCCTCTGATTCTAGCCAAATTCCAAGGTGTTGTACAGGAGTGGTGGTGGGAGGTGTTGCAAAGGTAAAATGATTGGTTTTTTCTTCGTGAATTAGTATGAAGTTCTGATGTTGTGGCCCAATTGTTTGTGTATTTGCCTAAGAGGATGATTTCTGTCTTTTTTTTGTTGAGCGATGCATTGCTCACCTTGGAGTATTCCTCTAGAGTTCGTTCCAGATGTTGGGCATCTTCATTGTTTGCTATACCTGCTACGCAGTCATCCGCAAAGGCCAGTATCTTAACTGTTGGTTGTCCTTATGCGATTATCCCCATGAGACGTGAGTCAGTTACTTGGAGGAGTGGGTCAAAGCTGAAATTGTATAGCAGTGGGCTAAGGGGATCCCCTTGTTTGAGCCCTCTGTGTGGTTTAATCTTGTTTGTTAGGAATCCAGGGCCGCATACAGCCATGGTTGCAGATTCTGTTAAGAGCATCGCCCATTTTACGAATCTTGGTGAGAGTTTGAAGGCATGTAGACATTCTTTTAGGTATGGCCAGCTACTCGGTCATACGCCTTTTCCTGATCCAAGAAGACAAGGGCACCAGTTGCTTTGGATTGGAAAATGTTTGCAACATGGTGAATGTTGTTCCAAATTGAGCGCCTGGTATAAACCCAAACTGGTTGGGTGATAGGACGTCAGAGGCAATTGCATCTATCTGGCTGCTAAAATTTTTGTTGTAATTTTTGTGTCAGTGTTGGAGAGTGCAATTGGGCGCCAGTTGCCAGGCCCAATTTGTCACCCTTTTTATACAAGGTTATAACGTAGGATTCATGGCCTCCTGGTAGTAGGCGTGTTTCCAACAAGCACTGGTTAATAGACGCCAGTAGGAGGGGGGCGATTTGCTGAAAATATTTTTTGTAAGTTTTGTAGGGTATCCCATCAGGCCCTGAACATTTCCTACGTGGTGCACCGCGAAGTGTCTCCCAAAGCTCCTCCCATGTAATCAGGGATAGTATGTTGTAATTTGGTGGTTTACTTTGTATCTTGGCAGCTTGTAAAAATTCTTTAATTTTTTGTGAATATGTTGGCATTTCGCAATATAATTCAGTGTAATAATGGTGTACTTCCGCCTTGACCTCCTCAGGGTCAGTTGCCACGGTGCCATTGGTCTTGCGGACCTGTGTGCATGCAGGATGGTTTCCATGGGAGTATAATTGGTGGAAAAAGTGTGTCATACAGGTTTCGCCTTCCTTTATGAACTTACCTTTGTTTTTAAATTTAAATTAAAATCTATTGCGGGGAAGGCTGACCATGGGATGGACACTTCCAAATATGACTCAGACGAGACAAAACTTAGTACCAGGTGAGGCACCCCAGAGAAGCGATGCTATCTCTTGTTGCCAGCGGGAACGCCACTTATGGGAAGGGGAGGGAACTTGTGTAGGGGGCGTAGCCACTATTGAGCACGTGTGGAGGAAGGGGTCTGATTTGATGAACCAGACTGGGAACCAGGAGGAGACCAGCTGCCGGCGACGTGGTGGGAGATATCCAAACATCCACGCTTGAAAGTGATCCACCAAATGAGACCGGAATCTGTGGACAGCTTCAGGGAGGGTGGGGATGGATCCGGCGATGGCATCCAAGACAATCGTGTGGATAGTCCACATGGCGATTGCAACCACCAGAGCACGAAGGGAGGGTGGGAGGGGGAGGCCATTGATGAAGCAAACATATCTCTTGACAGACTGAAGGGATGTGTTTGATCCTGGCCTAGCAGACGTTGGACTTCGCGCCATATTACTTTAGAGGTGGGGCACTTCTCCAGGCGGTGAAACAGCGTTCCATACTGGCCACACACGATACAGGATGAGTGTAAAGCGTTAGAGCGCTCAGCTGTACGATACACCCGACTCAGGCAGTGCCACACATGGTAACGGACTTGAGGCTGCAACAGAGGATGGTGTGCGTATTTCCAGATAGTCTTTTGGGTCTCAGTGGAATAAGGGATGTCCATCATGTCCAGGTAGTCCACCCTGGATAGGACTTGGGGTCGAATGGGGATCACGCCATCATGGATGGGTAGCCCCTGTACCTCTTGTGTGAACTGAGGAGAGGGGCGGCCTCTTTGGGTTGTATGTCCACTAATACGAATTCTCCACTCTGCGCTTCACATGGAGAGTAGGATTCGTTTGTAGTGGTTTTTGTCCCGTGAGGACCTGTGGCTGATGTGTGTGATGCAAGGTATTTCATCAGGGAGTGGGGGTTTGATGGGTTGTTGAGGCCCAAGGCTCGGGAGAAGTTGGAGCGGGCCGCGCGGGACCAGTGTTGGGATGGGAGTGTAGGAGCAGTGACAGCCGCAATCCAGGTGCCTAGGATCTTGGCGGCATGGGCTTTGAAGTCAAGTAGGCCCATGCCACCATGATGATGAGGGCCAAACATGACCTCTAGCCGTACTGGTGGAGGGCGGCCTGACCAAAGCCAACCTTGTAGCAAAGCATACAGGGATTTGAAGAAGCTTGGGGAGAAGGGGATGGCGTGGGCTCCAAACCAGACTTTGGATAGGAGCATAGAGTTGGCAAGAACAACCCTGCCAGTGAGGGTATTAGGGTGGGCTCTGAGAGAGGCGATTCGCTTCGTCACGTTGTCCAGTATATGGCCCTTCATTACTGCTGACGCGTATCCTCCTGCCTCCAACCACACGCCCAGATGGCGTACCGGTCCTATTTAGGTCGCGGCACAAAGGGGAGCACCAGTGGAGCGGTGTGTTTTGAGTTAGTAAGGCGTGGACTTGGGCGAGCAGCTGGGCTGGGTTGGGAACTACTTGCTGGGGCCCAGCAGAGCTGAAACTGACCAAGGAGGATGATTTCGGTTTTGGAGGCGTTCAGTGCCGCGTTGCTTACCCGAGAATATTCCTGGGTGAGGGCTTCAAGCGCACGTGCATCTTTGTTATTAGACACCCCCACCACACAATCATCTGCAAATGCCATCATCTTGACTGGGGTTTGGCCTGGCACATGGACCCCAGTGAGTTGGGCATTCACATTTCGCAGTAGTGGGTCAAGGCTGAAGTTGTATAAGAGTGGGCTCAGGGGTCCCCTTGTCGCAGGCCCCTTTGAGGATGGACTACTTCCGTTAGGAAACCTGGGCCGCGCACAGCCATTGTTGCAGATTCCGTGAGCAGCATCACTCAGTTAATGAAGCGGGGAGGTAGGCGTAATTGTTGGAGGCAGGCCCTAAGGTATTCCCAGTTTACTCTATCATAGGCCTTTTGTTGGTCCAAGAATACAAGTGCCCCAGAGGCTGTGGACTGACACACATTAGCCACAGAGTGCACGTTATCCAAAATCGACCTTCTGGGGATGAAACCGAATTGTTCTGGAGAAATGGTAGCAGATGCTACAGTCCCTAAACGGTTAGCCATGATTTTTGTTAAAATTTTGGTGTCTGTGTTTGTTAGAGAAATGGGGCGCCAGTCGGCTAAGTCTAGCCTATCCCCTTTCTTGAAGAGTGTGACTGTAAAAGCCTCATGTCCTCCTGGTAGGAGGCGCGTTTCCAACAGGCTTTGGTTGAGTGAGGCTAGCAGCAATGGGGATATATATTTAAAATATTTTTTGTAGAACTCATATGGAATGCCATCTGGGCCTGGGCATTTTCAGTTTGGCGCGCCGCGAATGGTAGTCCATAATTCATTCAGAGTAATTAAATTCATTATTTCTGGGTATCAGAAAATGGTGCGGATATGAGCTCTGTCAAGAAATTCTGCCATTTCAGCCAGCTGAATTGGTTTGGCTCGGTATAACTCAGATTAATATCTTTGCATTTTGATTGCCACTTCAGCCGGTGTGTCCACAATAGAATTATCCAATCTTCGCACCTGTGTGCAGGCCACGATCTGGCGTGGTGCAAAATTTTTTTTGAAGAAGTATGCGGTGCACTTGTCACCTTTAGTGATGCGTGTGGCCTTGTATTGGACACAAACCCGATGTTTGTGTTGCCTTTCAAGTGCGTTGAGGTGGGCTGCTGCCTCCGCCCACTTCTGGCCCCATGCAGGGCTATATCCTGAGGCTGGAATGTTGGACTCCAAGTGGGCCAATTCCGCCAGCGCATGCGATATAACCGCCGATGTGGCTCATGAGCGTCTGGATGAGAGATGGCGATAGTGGCAGATGGTGTCTTCTTTGAAAGTTGCCCATGTGGAAATGGGGTCCGCGCAAAACGGTGCAACAAATGATTTTACCAAAGTTGCCTCTTCCACCCACGTGGAAAATCCTGGCGATGCAAGCTCTGGGGGGCGGATTTTGCACCAATGTGGGGCCTTTGCAACTGTGACGGGTAAGTGGTATGTTATCAAGACCAGTCGGAGGTCAGAGAATTCCATTTTCGTTGTTTTGAAGTGGGAGATGTGGGGTTGGAATTTTGCCAGCACTAGAATAAGGTCAATGCGGGTCATGGACCTTAATTGGCCGTTGTGGATGTGGGGATGCGTCATGTTTTTGAGCAGTGGGGCGTGTCGTGGCAGCGCATCCATTAACCCAAGGGTGGCTTTTAGAACGCGTAGTTCTACGTGACCCTGTGGGCGTGGGGTGAGGGTGGTCACCGGTCCGTTGGTGAGGTTAGCCAACAGTTCATGTCACCAATTAGGAAAGAATTGGGGGGTAGCGGGAGGGATTTGACCAATGAGAAAAATTCCCTCCACTCTTGTGCACCGTTTGGGGCGTAAATGTTGACGATTGTGTGTGCAACATCAGCCCATGAGAAGGTGACAACGAGAACTCAGTCATTTAGGAATGTTTCTGAAGATGTAAGTTTGAAAAAATTGTTTTTCCGAATTAGCACCCCACAGTGCTTTGACCAAAAGATAGGGATGGTAGGAGCGTTGTTTTCCAAGCACCCTCGGAACCTCGTGGACAGTGGGTTTCCTGGATGGCCAGGATATCCACAGGTAAATTATTTTGTAAAAAACTTCAGATTCCTATCCTGGGATGGGGAGGCCTTTTGTCCAGCGATATTCAGCATCCCTAGAGTGAAGGTTTCCCCCATTGCACCTTAGGCGTGAGGGGGTGGGCCCCCTGGCCCACCAGCCTCTTCCAGGTCCCCACGGGCTTTCACAGCAGCGTGGGTATTAGCAGCAACGCTATCGGGGTTTTTGTTAATTTTTGCGGAAAGAGTCACTTTGGCTTTGGCATTCGCTTTTTGTTTTCCTGACATTGGACGAATTTTTTGCGGTGCGGATAAGTTTGGTGCACTGTCGAGTGGGGCAAAAAAAATTTTTTTTGGTTGGGATAGGTCCCAAGTCAGTTTCAACTGGGGCTTGGGTGCAGCGATTGGGTGAGATCAAATCTCCCATCGGATCCTCGGATTGAGTGGCCCGTTCAGCTTGGGCCTCCCAATCTGATTGGGTGATGGATTCCTGAGTTGCTTCCACCGCGAAGGTCTCCATGTCCTCCTGGCGTTGTGAGTGTGGGATGGTGGTGGTGACCTTGGCCGCTTCCTTGGCCGCAGTCCTATGGGCCTGCTTGGCCTTCTTCCGCCCCTGCGGGGAGATGGGCTTTACCAATAGGTAGCAGCCTTGTGCTCCCCACGGGAATGCCTCTTTGGTGCTTGCAGTTGGTTTGTAGTGCGCCTCTCCGCTGGCCATGGCTGCCAAGGGGTGCTCTTGGAATGTAACGCCCTCTTTGATATGGCATGCATGTGCCTTATGGCCGAATGCGTCACAGTGGGTGCAAATGGGGGGCGCGCTGTCCACGGTTACCCGGAATGGGTGGGTGGTGTGCCCTGCGATATCAATAAAGTTGGAGTGCAGGATCTGGGTTAGGTCCTTCGCGATCTCCTCAGTTGGGGTCAGAACTGCAATGGCTTTGCCGGTGCACAGGTGTGGCATCAGCGTGAAATGTTGCATTTCAAAAGATTGTATTTCACCGTATATGGCGAGACCATCTTTCAGGTGTTGCTCCAAAATGTCACGTTTTACTGTAGTAGGCAAAAAGTCAAACGTGAGAAAATTTGGTTTGATTTTGTCTATCTGGTGCATTTAGTTTTGACAACCCGTTGCCCTTCAGGGAGGTCGACCACTACATGCACCGCTGCAGCCTCATCTGCTGCTATTTTGCTTTCAAAACTTAGGTCCAGCCAACCGTGCGACATGGAGTGAGGTGCAATGTACACCACGGTCAGGAAAATTTTGTGTACATCTTCACAAAATTTTTCATATAGGGCCATTTTTGGATGTCCAGATACACACGGACTCCAAATTCCACCGACAAAAGTGGCTGGGAATGTGGCGTGTTGATGTACTGGTTGCATCGTGCTTGCCACATGAGTATCTCCGGGGAAATTGTGACCGCCAGTTTTTTTAGATTTTTTTCTATTCCGCTGGATTCTCTGGGGCGTTTTCGAACGTTAGAGGCCGCGGGCCTTCCGCCTGCTCCTCTTGCCTTGCTTGCCCAACTGCTCCCAGACATGGGCGCAGACTAATCCCCTCTATGAGATTATCAAACTAGATTTAGTCTTGAATTGAATGGGTTGCAAAAGTGTTTGCAACGAGAAAGAAAAAGTATGAACTTACCTTTGTTAAATACTTTGATTCTGTGTTGGTGTTTGAAGATAATATTGTTAAGTTGGGCAGATATTTCTGCCCATTTGCATCCCCAGTTGGGGTTATAGCCAGATCTTGGAGTATTTATCTCCAGGTGGTCTAGTTCCACCAAGGTACACTTGATTGTGGCTGTGTCCGCAGTGTACTTACATGATGCATATGTCAGGTTTTATTGATTAAATCCTTTTTGAAATTTTCTCATGTTCCGATGGGATCTGAAGTGAATGGGGCTGTGAATTCAGGGTTTGTAGCCTCATTTTTTGACCCAGTCAGATATCTTGAGCAATTTTATATTTTCCAGGTGAAGCTTTCTCCAAGGTGACACCTGTGTATGGGATTGGGTTGGCGCTAACTGCACCATAACCAATTGGTGGTCAGAAAACTGATCTTTTTTGTTACAAATTTGAAGATTCTTGAGTGGTGGGATTGTGGGACGAGGATGTGGTCAATGCGACTCATCAATATGAGCACTCCCTTACATATGTTGGGCTGCGTCATGTGGGGAAGGATTGGTAAACTGGGGGAGAGCATCCTGTAGGCCAAGAGATGCCTTCATTGTGTGAATTTAATTCGTCCAGGTGGGTTTCACCTGGGATTAGGCCAATGATCTTTATTGGGGTTATCCCATCAGTTGAACTCGCCTAACAAAATGGTATCTGGTGAGAAAGTGAGATTAGTAATGTTTTCAAAAATTGTTTTCTCTCAGTTGCGATGCACGGTGCATATACATAGCTATTGAAATTATTTCATCTTGGCATGTGATTGTTGCTACCAGGGCTCGACCATGTAAGTGTGATGATGAATTTATAATTTTTAAAAAAATTTTGTTGTTTTGGATGATCACCCCACAGTGAGGTGTCCATACTGATTGTGATGGTGCGACCCTGATTGATCAGAATGCTTCTTCCCCTTGTAGACAGTGGGTTTCTTGGATGGCCAAGATGTCTACAAGAGGTTTTTGCAGGAATTCCAGCTTTTTGGCTTGGAACGTATGAGCCATGGCTCCTGAGATGTTTAGCATCCCTATTGATACTGAGATGCCCGCGGCGCCTCATGAGCAGTTGGGAGGGCCCTCTGGCCCTATCCCACCACAGCTCATTCTGGCCATGCTCCACATCTTTACTCCAACTCTTTCACTGCCTTTGTTGGTTCCCTTGATCTGACCCAATGATTCACGGGAATTGCAGCTTTTTGCATTTGCGTCAACCTTTCCCACACAGGTCTCATGTTGATTTGATGCAAATTGTTGATCAGATTCTATATATTTGAGGTTCGACTTTGGTGAATTGTGCACCACATTTTTGCCCAAATTGCGGTTGCATTGCTCCTCAGTATGTGCATGACTGATGCCGCTTTGTGACTCTTTCAGGTTACTGTGAAAATTTTTGACCTGGGTATATTGTTCTGATTGGTTGGCTCGGTGAATATCTGAAATGTCCTCCCAAATTTGTCTGGGGTTAATGGCGGACTCCGCGTGTGCTGCTGCTTTGGCCGCTGCATGCTTGCATGCTTTTTGTGCTGCTTTACATTCTTTGCGTGTAACTGGGTTCACGATGGAGTATAGTCCATCTTCTCCCCAGTGGAATGGGTGGTGACTGTCAATTATTTTGGCAAAGTTTTCATTATCTTCGTCCATTGCTTCCTCACAATAATCATCTTCCATTAAGCCCTCTTTCACAGGGCATGCGTGTTCCTTGTGGCCCAGTGAGCCACAGTGGTTGCAAATGGGTGGTGCATGTTACGGTGTAACTCAGAATGCAGCTGACTTGCCCCCATCTGCAAAGTGAAATTCTACTGTGTGGGGAATTCTGAATAAGTCCTCTTCCACTTCTGGGAAGGGGTTGATTATGGAAATAGCTTTACCTGTGCACACGTTGGGCATCAGGCGAAATTGCTGTAATTCAAGTTGCTAATTTCTCTGTAGGCCACATGACCTTTGTGGAGCTCTTCCTCAATTACCTTAATAGGAAGGTTGGTGGGGAGAGAGTCAAAAGAGATGAACAAAGTTTTCACTTTATTCCATCTGGTGCACACGGTGCACACAATTTTTTGCCCTCGGGGAGGGCAATTTCCACACAGACTTTTGCTGCGGCATCAGCTTCATCAGCTGTTTCAAAACTAATATCAATCCAGCTGCGTCCCATGTTGTTGGTGGCTATGTACACCGCGTGAGGGAAAGTGAGGGCTGTGCCTCACATGTCTTCTCCCACAGGGTCAGTGACTCATCCCCAAGGAAGAGTCTAATCCCATGCTCCACCTTTGACAAGGGTTGGTTGAACTGAATGTACATATATTGTGCATGCTTTACAGTGAATACCATAAACCCAGATGGTGTCTGGGTTTGCAATTTCTTTGCGGTTTGGGTTCCTGGTCCCCCTACAGGGCGTTTCTTTCCCCTAGTAGTACCATTAAGCGCACCGCTTGCCATGACGCTCATCCATGTTGTATTATTTTTATTGATAAAGTCGCCCATCTCTCCTGTGTGTGATTATCCAAATTTGCTGTTCAAATTGAATTGTAATAACTAAAATAATTGTTATGAGAAAGAAAAGCCTCTGGGATGTTTTTAGATTTCTTTATTTCTTTTTATTATTTTTATTATTATTTTATAAGTGCTTCACCTCTGGTCAACCTTCCCCTAATATATAATATTAATAGAATTATAAAATTAATTGTATTTGCAAAGTTCAGTAAGTCAAATCAGAAACTTTTCTTTCTCGTTGCAAACACTTTTGCAACCCATTCAATTCAAGACTAAATCCAGTTTGATAATCTCATAGAGGGGATTAGTCTGCGCCCATGTCTGGGAGCAGTTGGGCAAGCAAAGCAAGAGGAGCAGGCGGAAGGCCCGCGGCCTCTAATGTTCGAAAACGCCCCGGAGAATCCGGCGGAATAGAAAAAAAATTTTAAAAACTGGCGGTCACAATTTTCCCGGAGATACTCGCGTGGCAAGCACGATGCAACCAGTACATCAATACGCCATTCCCAGCCACTTTCGTCGGTGGAATTTGGAGTCCGTGTGTATCTGGACATCCAAAAAATGGCCCTATGGGAAAAATTTGTGAAGATGTACACAAAATTTTCCCAACCGCGGTGTACGTTGCACCTCACTCCATGTCGTGCAGTTGGCTGGACCTAGGTTTTGAAAGCAAAATAGCAGCAGACAAGGCTGCAGCGGTGCGTGTAGTGGTCAACCTCCCCGAAGGGCAATGGGTCGTCAAAACTAAACGCACCAGATGGACAAAATTGAACCAAATTTTCCTCACGTTTGACTTTTTGCCTACTATGGTAAAACGTGACATTTTGGAGCAACACCTGAAAGATGGTCTCGCCATATATGGTGAAATACAATCTTTCAAAATGCAATGTTTCATGCTGATGCCACACCTGTGCACCGGCAAAGCCATCACAGTTCTGACCCCATCTGAGGAGATCACGAAGGACCTAACCCAGATCCCACACTCCACCTTTATTGACATCGCAGGGCACACCACCCACCCATTCTGGGTAACCGTGGACAGCGCGCCCCCCATTTGCACCCACTGTGATGTGTTCGGCCATAAGGCACATGCATGCCCTATCAAAGAGGGTGTTACATTCCAAGAGCACCCCTCAGTGGCCATGGCCAGTGGAGAGGCGCACTATGAACCAACCACAAGCACCAAAGAGGCCTTCCCGTGGGGAGCACAAGGCTGCTACCTATTGGTAAAGCCCATCTCCCCACAGGAGCAGAAGAAGGCCAAGCAGGCCCGTAGGACTGCGGCCAAGGAAGCGGCCAAGGTCACCACCACCATCCCACACTCACAACGCCAGGAGGACATGGAGACCTTCGCGGTGGAAGCAACTCAGGAATCCATCACCCAATCAGATTGGGAGGCTTAAGCTGAATAGCCACTCAATCCGAGGATCTGATGGGAGATTCGATCTCACCCAATTGCTGCACCCAAGCCCTGGTTGAAACTGACTTGGGACCTATCCCAACCAAAAAAATTTTTTTTGCCCCACTCGACAGTGCACCAAACTTATCTGCACCGTAAAAAATTCGTCCAATGTCAGGAAAACAAAAAGTGAAGGCCAAAGCCAACGCGACTCTTTCCACAAAAATTAACAAAAACCCCAATAGCATTGCTGCTAATACCCGCGCACTGCTGTGAAAGCCCGTGGGGACCTGGAAGAGGCTGGTGGGCAGGGGCCCACCCCCTCACGCCTAAGGTGCAATGGGGGAAACCTTCACTCTAGGGATGCTGAATAACGCCGGACTCAAGGCCTCCCCATCCTGGGCTAGGAAACTGAGTTTTTTACTACATAATTTACCCGTGGATATCCTGGCCATCCAGGAAACCCACTGTCCACGAGGTTCCGAGGATGCTTGGAAAACAATGCTCCTACCATCCCTATCCTTTTGGTCAAAGCACTGTGGGGTGCTAATTTGGAAAAACAATTTTTCAAATTTACATCTTCAGAAACATTCCTAAATGACCGAGTGCTCGTTGTCACCTTCTCTTGGGCTGATGTTGCACACAATTGTCAACATTTACGCCCCAAACGGGACAAACGTCAG